>PVLD010010223.1:34831-72084 GCA_004027595.1 Dinomys branickii | reverse complement strand
AAAAAAAAAAAAAAAAAAAAAACTCTGAGGGCTATCATACTGCTGTGGCCTCCTGCTCTGACTTCTTGGCTGCCTGTTGCTGAGGAATGGCACTGTCCAACCAAACATCAGATGAAGGTGCTTTTGTGAAGGCTCCATCAATCTGTGGGACTGTTCAGCACCAAGGATGAAGTTGTATTCCACTTGAAACGAGCAACCTTTAGATCAAGAGGAATAAATCTTATCTTCCTTGAGAGGTTGTTGGGATTGTTATTTAGGCTTTTGGCAGAGCTGCAAGAGGAAAAGAAATCCACATATTCTGGAGTAGAAAGAACAATTTCAATTCTGGGATCAGCAGCAAAGACCTTACCAGTTGGGCAGAAGCTGGAGGGAGAGTGGAAGATGTGGGGGCCCCAGAGCCAGGGTGGGAAATAAAGTCAGCAAGTGCCAACTTCTGTTCTTACAAGTTTGGGTACAAAAGGAAGGAAAGATAGGATGGTGGTTAGTGGGAGGTCAAGGTTTTCTTCTTTTTTGAACTTTTACAACATTAGGTAGATTTTTGTATATTTACGTGCTGAGGGCTGGGAACCCATCGTTGAATTAGAGGGTAGCCATGCAGAGAAAATGTCTCCCTTGCTACCCAGATGACTCACTCATTTGCATCCTGATATTCTGTGGTCATCCTGTACCTCTGACCTTGGGTTTCCTCATTTACAAAATGAAGACATTGTACTAGAGGGGTCTCAAGTGTGGTTCAGTTAAATGAAAGCTTTTTGCTGTGTAATGCTGGGGTGTGAACCTGGAGGCCATTTGTTTCTAGTGAATGAACATAGCTCCTGGGCGTACTCAGCCCACTCTACAGAATTGAGCGAGCTCAGAGAGGCTGCCCTTGTGTCACTTTTCGGATTTCTAGACAGATAAGGAAGAAAGCACAATGAGGAGGAGGAGGTAGGCTTTGAAGACAAAGGAAATGAGGTCCAAACCTTCCTTTTCACTTACCAGCTGTGGCAACTTTGTGAATCATTTATTGTTTCAGTGGTTAGTTTTCTAATTGGAAAAAGAAGAATAATAATAACCACTTTGCACCACAGTGGATAAATAGAGATAATGTTTAGAAGATGTCTGACACCTAGTAGGCACTCAATAAATGGTAGTTATTAGGATGATTTTGCAAATACCCTCAAGTGCCTTTGGTACAACAGTTTATTGGCATAGCACATGCTCATCCATTCTGTCTCTATCAAAGAGTCAGCATGGTTTCCAACACATTTACTTCTTTGAAAATAAAAATAATATTTAAGCTGAAATTATTTTTCTCTCCCACATGTGGTTTCTCATAGTTCTACATGTGTGGCTTGGTTTCTGGATTCCACTCAGTTGTTATGCAACATCCTGATGTTCTAAAAAGATGTTGTGCTGGAAAGAGAGGCACATTTAGAACAGACACAAGCAACACAGAATCAGACCCATGGTGGTGGCAGGAGATGAACTTGACCAGATGTTTCCCAGCCTCCCACGGGCTGTGACTCACAGGTGGCTCCTGGTGTAGTATGCCGTGGCTCAGGGGATATCTGTTCTCCCAGCCGAGTTCTCCATCATGGTTAGGTCAGAACCTGGTGCAGCCCTAGATTTATGAGCTCCTGGCAAGGGTGAGTGCAGATGGAGAAATTTTCAGCTTTAACTTTTGTGAGAGGATCAGAATTACCTTGAGGAATTGTTGCTGCCATGACTTATTAGACAGTTCTACCCTTCTGAACGCTTCCTTCTGTGGATCTCCCTGTGCAGCTGACTTTCTCCCCTTTGTCCTCTTCCTGTTCCTCTACAATCTCTAATTATGCCTGCACATGGGACTCTTTTACTTGACATGTTCTTCTCTTGATATTTGTTATAAGTTTCTACTTCTGGCTGTCATTCCGGATAGATCTGAAGTTCCACATGGTCACACATATTCCTTTCTGAAGGCCTAAGTTAGAGAGCTTGCAAACTAATGTTTTAGCCTTTTCTTCCTTGGTGGTCTTGACCATAGACTTGTACCACATGAATTGCATTTCTTGGATGTGTCTTTCAGTGTTTATGAAATGTGTGGTATCAAACAATGTCTTGCCATGAATTTCTTTCCTGTTGCTAGGAAAAGAGAGAAATGAAAGAAAAAATGCTTTGTGTGAGTTACTCATCTTTAATAGAAAATGTTCTGAAGATTTAGAATGAATGAGAAAAGGCTGAGATCGAGTAGAAGTTACTCACTCTCTACCACATTCAAACACATCCTCTGGAGATAGTCCTGTTCCACTGCTCGCCTTTTTGGTGTGTGACTCCTGAGCTTCTGTTCTAGGCAACAGCTGCTGGAAATTTAGCAATGATTCACCCCTTTAATTAATCAATTGGAGTCCACATGGAGGAGGTCTGTCTGTACTGTCAAAATTTTGACAAAAGCATGCATGCAAGGGAAGCAAGTATGCACAGAAAATCCAATTTCTTTCCGACAATATTAAAAAGGTAGACAGAAAGCTGCATACTGAAAACATGCAAGTGTGTTTGCCTACGCAATGTGTATTTTTTTTTTTTTTTTAGGAATGGAGGTACGTTAGTGGAACAAACATGATAGGACAATAAACCCAAGAACTAAATAATATGTTTAGGGAAGAAAAGCAAAGTTCATAAACTGAAGGCTTGAAATAACCAAGATTTTTTAGGGAATTGAGAACCATGGAGGGAAAGGAGGTTTCTCACCCTACCCCAAGATAAGCAGAAAATACATCTTGTTCTGGAAGTGCTGTTAACAGGGGATGGTTTTGCTGATAGAAGGCAAAGGACAGCGGGGGAACAGGGAGGACGGGAGCCCAGTTTCTGACATGCCGTAAGGCTGTGGGAGGCTCTAAGGCTGTGGGAGACACAGTGGACATGCTGATCTGAAAGGCAGCAGAAGATGGACGAATCTGTCAGATGTATATAAATACATATTCACATGCACATTATTCTTAACATTTTATCAGGTTTGTGTTTTTATAAAATTAAATTTCCATGACCTTAAAACATTAGCAGAGGCTGGAAAATTCTCTTTGTCATGCTGATTTCTTTGACTGTGAAAGAGATGAAGTATAACAAACTGAAAAAGAAAAGAGAGGAGTATAACCCAGAAGACTTTTTGAACAAGTGATACGTTCATATGTTGTACATATGAATTTGTGTATGTTAAAATCCTGGACTAAATTAAAGCAGGCAGTTAGGAAGCTGATGGGGTTGTGCAGCACCCCTCTAGATTGCCAGGGTTTGACAGTGCATGATTTCTCCTTTTTCTAACTTGTGGTCACTAATGCCGAACAGTTCTAATATCAGGGTGCTTCTGAGGCATCTCCCTTTCGCAGGGAGTCAGAGTAGAGAAAGGGGTCAGAGTCCTGACAGGATGTTTGGGATACAGCGAGGTTTGGGATGGGTTTTTGTCTTTTTCTTTCGCTTCATTCTTTCTTCCCCTTAGAAACACCCCTGCCGACAGTGCTCTTCCTTGGCAGTTTCCATGCCACAGAATGCAGCTCGCGTGATTAATCGGCCTTGTAGAGGGCAGCGCTGCGCACCTGCACTGAGCTCCGGCCCAGCTCTTCCAGGGATCAGCCACAGCCTGGCCCCAGCTCCCTCTTGGCCAGGGGCTGCTCCCCTGGCTTCTGCAGAGGGGGTGGCGGGGCTTGGGTAGAAGGTAGAGGGTAGATAGAGTCTTTGCTTACATAGTAATGTGGCCTCCTAATGTACTGGCTCTTGGGAGTGTATGAAGGCTTCTCACATGAAGAATAATGGGGTTGCATTACCCAGTGAGCTGCGAGAGCACAGAGAGCTTGGTGCGCTAGCTGTAGCCAGAATTGGAGTCAACGGTAGAGGAAAGAAGCAATTTTGAGTGCAAGACTAACAGCTATTTCTTCAGGAATGTTCCCAGGGGCAAAACCAAACATTTACTCCAAGCAGGGAGCAAAGTTATTGCCTGAGCCCCGAGGCAGCCTGGGACATTTCATGAGTGGTTATTAACTGTGCTCGGTGTCATCTGGGCCCATGCTCCAGAGAGAAGAGGAGTACTCGCTCCCTCCCAAAAATTATTTATGGAGAATGCCCAGATCCAAGGACTTCGTTTCTGTTGTCAGAGAGAATTTGTACCCCATCATAAGAATTAACAGGAGAGTTTGTTAGCTGAGGATTGGGACCTGGGAAAGGTTCCTGAATGGTATGGATTGGATGCCAGATCTGGAAGGAAATGCAGGATTTATCAGGTAGAACAAGGGAAGGACATGGGACAACACATGGCTTTTACATTTTTCCAGCCCATGTCCATTTTGGCTGTAATCATGAACCAGTGTTCAGTTGTATATTCTAAGTGTGAAGGCCCAGGATATCTTTCATTAAAATTCAAAGGAAGGGTGGGGACTGGGAGCTGCGTGGATGCTACCACAGAATGCATTTCCCTCCACATCGGAGAGCAGGACCAAATACGGAATAGTGCTTGGGAGGGGGTGAGAGAAAAACAGCAGCAGGAGGAGAAAGAACCAGGAAGGGTACGGCGGGGGGAAGAGAGAGACACACAGGGAGAGAGCGAGGTGCAAGTTGGGTGGTGGTGGGGTAATTCCTCCAGAAAGGAGAAAGACATGTTGAGATTAGGAGCTGAGGTACTTGTTCTTAGAAGACTTAGGAAAACCTCATGCCAGGGTTGAGTGTGTGCAGTTTCACTTGGTCAGCAGCAGGAAAGAGCCCTGTTAAAGGGTACCAGTGCCTTGGCTAGGAGAAAGGGGAAGGGAAGCCGGAATGAGGACCTTCACCATTGTGTGGCAGCATCTTGAGTTTTGTTTGGTTCTAGAACTCCATTTTTTAAAACTATATGTATACTATTGTATTATTTAGAATTTTAAAAAGTGAAGTCATTTTTAGTGTTCTGTTCCAGTAGCATTTTCCCCTACTTAGAACACTTGTGAACAGGCTGTGAGGTACAGAATTACTTTTGTTCTGTTTAGGCAATTTACATTTCTAGGCTTCTGCTAAAGCAATGGCACTTGTAATCATTTGTGGCAGATGGGAAGGCATCTCACCAGCTCCCCAGCCTCCCTGCTGCCAAGTTTTACTTCTCTCCTCTCATTGCTCTGCATCTAATGAGCTGCCCTGCTTCCCTCAGGCTCTTTCTGTAGTATCTCACACCTTTCTATTCCTCTCCAAGCCTGTGGCAACTGTCCATACTGGAGCCCCAACCTTTCTTTTGCGTGGACATCAGCGTGTCCTCCTCCTTCTTTACAAACACCACCGTGTGAGCTCTGAGGTAGGGGCTAGAGTTGCAGCTGTGTTTGAGGTACAGCCCGCGCTTGTCAGCAGTCACCGTCTGGTCAAGAACAGGACAGACGAGTTGACAGTGTGAGTCTTGTTTTGCACCAAAGGAGCCAGGATGTTTCCAGCACTTTGAAGGGCCACCCACGTCAGGCAGATGAACAGGACTGATTTATTTTTTGGAGGAGAGGAGGCTAAACTAGTAAATTAGAGAAAGAGCTGGGAACGGTCGCCTTGCAATAGTTTGGAGATGTACATGGGCATGACACATTTGGGAGAACGCAAGGTATTTTGAGCATTGGTGAGACAAAGGCTAGACATGTGCCCAGGTTCACTTGGTGGGTTGTGTGCTGCTCATTCATCATGAACTCACCCATTTGGTTCTGGTGCGGGGTGTTTATCATGCACAAAGCAAGAGATGGAGCAGTCTTTTTAAGGAGCAAAATTTTCCAAAATTTATTAATAAAAACAGTCATGGGAGAGGCGTAGTGAGAAGATGGGTGCAGAAAGGGACTTCATGTCTGACTAATGTCCTGAGCAGAGCTGTGCTCATGCCCTGTTGTCTCCAGATCTCGTTGCAGACACAGTCATGTTGACCCTGGGAAAGTAACTATCTAGTTAACCAGACTCTTTCTTTAGCTAAAACTATAAATGTAGGGAAGATGATGGGGTATTCAGCAGTGAGGAAATGAGTCAGGGAATGAGCAGAAGCAAGCTAGCTGGTTGAGCAATTTCCTTAAATGATGTATGAAAGGAGAATCTTGAAACAGAATGGGTTCTGACTCAACTTTATATTCAGAACTTATAAAAATTCCGAGCGACATGCAGTCAGCAGAGCATTAGTGTACTAGGAGCCATAATCGAGTTGAGTTTCTATGAAGTAACTCCAACCAAGAAATGAAAAATGAGGGTGTTTGATTTCTGCAGAATCAATTTTTTTAAAAAAGATGTAGTGAATAATGGACGCAATAGGATGGAATAAGTGAATAAATCCAGTGGGATGGAATTAGGAGCAAAACAGGGAAAGGAAAGTGCGTGGAGATAACCTGACCCATGGCAAAAGGTCATAAGCTACTGCTTAGCCATAAAGATACTTTTGGGCCTGGGGAAAGAATAAGAAAAATAAAAAAAAGTGATTAAGATGAAAAAGGAAATGTGAAATATTAAACACTTGGACCATGCAATATTAAAAATGGCAAAATTAAAATAATTTATAAAATTTGACAGTTTCCACTTAAAAAAAAAACAATGTTCCCTTAGCCCAAGTCCCAAACTAGTGTCACAGCATGGTAGCCGCCCTTGTTCAAAGCCCTTGGAGGCACCGAGGACTGGGAACTCCTGTGTTTTCCTGTCTCAGGCTCAGAGCGACCCCTCCTCCTGCCTCCCAGTGCTCCAGCTGCAGGATAGGATGAGTTGCTGTTGCTCCATGTCAGGTGTTGCTTCAGGTTTGGGGGACTCTGGGGTAAGCACCTGTTGTTAAGACAGAGTGGCCAAGATTTTGGAGACAAGCATGATGATGTGCATGCATGGCAGGTTAGCTCTCAAAAGAGATGTGAGCGTCTTCTGGACCCTGTGTTCTAGAGCCAACGAAATCTCTCATTTCTTTGCTTCTCTGCTCAGATGTTTTCTCTATCTCAAGGGTCACTGACATGTGGTTCTTCAAGCAGCCTCAGTATTACTTTCAAGCACCATCCCAGACCTACTGAATCAGAACCCATTCCCAGGAGAGGTTTCCGCATTTGTGTTTGGGTGAGCCCTGCAGCTGATTCTGAGCTACATTTAAATCTGAAAGCCATCACCTTGTCTTTTGTCTAGGCTTGCCCACGGGATTTCCAATCCAGCTCTTCGTACTTGTAGTCAATGAAAAAGCGAAAGGAGAGAGAGAGTGAGAGAGAGTGAGAGAGCATATGTCCTTTCCAATCTGTGCATTGATCATGACTTGGGGACTTCACTGTCTTCTTCCTCTCCCTCTCCACCATTTGTTATCCATTTTCTCATTTATTTTCTATCTATTGGCCTTTCCAACACTGTTTATTTCTTCCAAAACTTATTTAGCTGTCTCTTTCCTTTTTTCATTTTTAATCATTAAATTTCATCTCACCCGGGATTCTTTTTGGATAAATTTCAAGTCTGTATGTCTAGTCCCAGCCTCTTTTCTAAACTCCAGACCTGTGCTTTAAACTTATTGCTGGATGTCTCATTGGCTCAGCTCAATGTTCCCAGAATAAAGCTTCCTATGTAGCTGATGGTGTATGTTTTCATTCAGACTACTGAGTGAGGAAACCTGGCCTCTTCCTTTCCCTGCCCACTCCCTTCCCTTCCCTTCCCTTCCCTTCCCTTCCCTTCCCTTCCCTTCCTTTCTCTTCCCTTTCCAACTAGCCCCTCTTACTTGATGGTTCTTCCTTAATACATCCTCAAATCTAGCTTTCGGTTATGTTCCTCCATTAGATCACAGGCTCCTTGAGGGACAAGCATGATCTTACTCCCTTTAAATCTCTACACTCAGGTCATTGCTTTGCATATTGTAGGCACTCAAAAAATGTTAAGTGAATATATATAGAAATTATGGAGAATAAAAATGTAATGATCATTATTCTTCTAGGAATAGAAGAGAAATTGCAGATACTTAAAAGTTAAAATAATTTATTGACATCCAGGGTGACTGTTAAAATGCTGGCTGAATTATTAGCCCCAAAGAAGCAAGAGGCTGGGGACCTGTAAGACTTACCAAATAATGAATCAAAGGGTGGTCCCTGTAGCCTCCTGTTAAAAGGTAGAGATATTTCAACATTGCAAGTATCAAGCACTACAATCTTTTATGAGACTAGAAAATCACTGTAGGTCTCATAAATTTCCCTCTTCTCATTGTTCCAAAGGCTTAATTTAGGATGAGTCACTACATAAATCTAGACAAAGATGACTAATGATTATAATAACAATATCATAAATTATATAGTGCTTTTTCTCCAAAGGAAAACTGTACCTAGTTTATCCTCACAATATTCTTCATTGGTTGCTAGGGCCAGGGATTGTTGTCTCTGCTTTTCGGATATCAGACTGGGCATGGGAACGTGCCTATTCATTTAGCCTCGCTGCCATTCCAAACCCGAAGGCTACGTCTTCCAGTCCATGAAAGCTTTCTTCGTAGTGGAGTCCTGCCCCCTGCTCACCTTAGTCTCTGGGCTTTGATTCAGTTGTTTTTTAATCTGTTGGTCACATCACATTCCCAATCTTATGTGAGAAAATTTTGTAATTTCCTTATTGTCTAACTCATTGTTTTGGAAATTCAGACATTTTAAAGAGAAATTAAAAAGATAGAAAACCATTAAAAATTAATTTTTGATCTGTTTCCTGATCATGAGTTTAATGATAGTTTATTTATTTATCTCTCTCAATGGATATTTAAAATTACTATAACTTGGGGTGTTTCTTTTATGTATACTGTTTATTGGAGATCATAAAGTTCTCTTCCATTGACAACTGCAATAAAATAGGAAGTGTGAACTTTTAAAATGTGGCTTTAATCACATTTATCAAATTGAACAAGATAGGTTTTTAAGTACACATTATTACGTAACTTGGCTAAGGTTTTAGGGTCAATGATACTGTGATCATAGTGTTTGGGTCATAGAACACACATCTATCTCTTTTAGTATTAATTTTATTCTTTGACTCATATATCCACTGTGTGAAAGTATAAATAGACCCTCAGACTATTTTCTCTAGTAGGTCCTACAAGTGAACTAATATATGAACAATTAAGAATATGATGGCAAAAATAATATCTTGGATTTAAAAATTATCTTATGAGTTCAAATTGCATTGTGTATATTGTTTAAAATGACTCTATAGAATGGCTTAAAAAAAGAGCACTAATTGTTTTTGAGACAGGGTTTCACTGTATAGTTGAAGCTGGTCTTGAACTCACTATGTAGCCCAAGCTGGCCTTGAACTAGCAGTGCTCCTCCTGCCTGAAAGAGCACTAATATTTTTGGCTATCTGTTCATAGATGAAGTAGCCAGTCCTCTTCATTGCTCCATTCATTTATTTCACCAAGGTGTGTTGATTGCTAGCAGTTTGCCAGGAACTGGGATGGCTGCTGAATATGTAGTACTGAACAAATCCAATGGAAGTCTTGGCCTTGTAGAGCTTAGAATATAAAAGAAATAGAGATGTGAAACAAAGAGGTGCACAAAGGGATGCGTGCCTGTAGATTTTGAGCAGCTCTATGAAGTGAAAGGGGGGGAGGGCTGCAGTTTACAGTGCAGAGTCCAAGGAGGCCTCTTCGAGAAACAGACATTTGCTGTGAGATTGAAGGCAAGAGTTAGGCCGAGTGGCATTCACAGGAATCAACACTTGTGGAGAACCAGAGTGCACCTGAGAACCTGTGCAGCAGAGAGCAAGGCCCAGGGCTGGTGAGAGGAGACAGCCCGCAAAAGGAGGTAAGGCAGAGGAAGAGAGGGTCCTTTCCAGATGGAAAGCGTGTGGGAGCCCTGATTGGGGAGGTCTTAGAGGGAGTGAGTTGGGAAGCTCTTGTGTTAGTTCAGGTGAGTAAATGCTGGGCATTGCAGAGGTGGACAGACTTAAAATATAGTTTAGAGTCAGTTGAGTAGGCCTGAATGGTGGATGGGATGGAGCCAAAATGGGGGTGAAGGGCAAGGTGATGTCCAGAGTCACTGAATCTGACTGTGTGAGCCAGAAGGAATCATAGTCCTACCTGACCCAACTGCCCCATTTTAGAGAAGTAGGAGACTTCCTCATACACACAGTTATTTTACCAGAGCTACAGAGATGAGAGTTGCTAAGTTTGAACAAATGGAACTAAATGCAGTCTACTTATATTTAGTTCTCATCTCGAAGACAAAACACTTGGAATGAATAGCATCAGAAATTCACCATGCATTTTATTTTGTAAATATTTGCAATTTGTGTACATGAAGGAACGTTCTTCTGATTTCATTTCCTGTGTATTTAAGTGACTCATCCATGGAGAGGGCCACTTCCTACCTGGCTGATTTCACAGTCTAATGGTGACTACCGCACACTTCTACTTGTTCAGTGTTAGATATCCTATTTTATTTGGAAATGTAACTATAACCAGCAGTTTTTGCCTGTCCCTAAAAAGGAGGTAAATAACTTTATTCTTGTCTTGGTTACTTTTCTCTCCTTGCTGAGACAAAACACCCAATGCCCAAAATGAAGGAAGGAAAGGTTTATTTAGCTTGCAGTTTGTGGAGGTTTCAGTCCATACTTGGCTGGCTCAGAGGCAGAGTGGCACATGGCAAAGGGCAAAGGTTCATAGTAGCAGAGCACAGCAAAAACCACCAGCAAAAAGGGAGGAATGGCTGCCAGGAGCCTCCTTCTATCTCCCTTACATAGTAAACAGGCTACCCCCACCCAGGGGGCCTGTAGCTCTCACACAATCTCCATGCCCTCCTCTTCCACAGGCTCAGGGTGTGTACAAAGTAAGCACCCTGGCTTCCTGCTGAGTCACACAGTTAACCTTCTAAACTCCCCAAGTTGACACAATGTATCAACCATAACAATTCTTTAAATAAGTACATGGCAATTTTTTATTTTTTACTGATGCAGAAAGATTTGGCTGCTGAGGAATGAGTCACAATTCTCAGTTTGGATCAATGTGTATTCCATAAAAGAAATGATAATTTCTGTTAAAAGAAATGATAATCTTAATCATTTTCTTGGGAGAATAAGGATTATAATAAATGATAATGTTTAATAATTATGTTTTAATATGATAGCTAAGACATACAGAGCCATTTCCTATATGTCAGTCATTGTACCAGAACTGTGAACATGTATTATTTACCTAGTCAGGCAGCTAATGGTGACAGAGTTGAAATTTAAACCCAAGTTTGTCTGATTCCAGAGTTCATATTCAAAGCCATTCTCCTCTCATTCATTTATTCATTCAGTAGCTATAAAGCTGTTGTGTGCCAGTGTCTTGGCCACTTTCCAATTATTGTAACAAAATACCTGACACCTACAGTTTAAAGGGGGAGAAGCTTATTTTGGTTCATGTTTTCAGTCCATGGTCAGCTGGCTCCAAGGCAGAAACTGGCTAGCAGAGGGAATTGGCAGAGGAAAAGATCATCAACCCAAGGCAGGAGGAACCAGGCACAAGTGTCCCCCTTCCAGGTCATGGCCCTAGTGGTTCATCTCCAGCCCTTGCCAGCTAATATCACATTCAGCTACTGGGTAGGTTCACTGATGCCTACGACACCACCAAGATCTGCTCACCTTCCACACACATGAGAATTTTGGGAGCTAGATCTGAACCATCACAGCCACAGCTATTCCCAATCCTGGGTGTAGGCAGTGAACGAAACAGACATTCCTGCTTTCACAGTTTGTGTTCTGTTTGGGAGTAGGAAAGAGTAAGTTAATAAAACATAATGAATAAGTGAATAACGTGCTAGAAAGCAATAAAAGCTGTGGGAGGAAAAGAAATCTTGGTTAAAGGTGGGTTTACGTTTTACGCAGAGAGCAAGTGTCGCTGGGAAGTAACATTTGGCAAAGATTTCAAGGGCAGGAAAGGCTGAGGTCAGGAGCCATTGAAGGGAATAGCGCTCTAGGAGCAATAAAGGCGATGCGTGGCACTGCCTCATCCCTGCCCCCCACACGTGGGGACAGGAGGGAGGCTGGTGCGGTGAGCTTGGAGGCAGGGAGCCCGGAATGTGACCAGGGAAGAAGCAGAAGGCCAGGTCATCCTTCGAGCATGTCAAAGTAAGGTAAGATTTTAACATTCATTTATTCATAAATTAATTTGTTCATGATTTGATTATTACCATGTAAGGCGTAGTGCCGTAGCTGTTACGCGAGATCGCTACCTGTCCACCTCTCCTGAGGCAAGCCTCATTCACACCATGGTACGACACCACGGAGGGGAGTAAGGGGCAGGGCTGTTGTGCCCTGAGAATGTCTGCCCCACTGAGGAAGCCGCACTGACTCAGGAAGTCAGTCGTGCGGCTAGAAGTTTGGTAAACCAGAGTGATCCAGGTTTTATTCAGCTTTGCCACCGGTTCCTAAATCCGTTTTCAGGGTGTGTCAGAGCAATGGTTGTGAAACTTGAACATGTATATTGAATACCTCGGAGATGGGTTCAAATGCAGGCTCCGATTCAGTCAGTCTGAGGAGGGGCCAGGGCCCTGCCTTTCTGGCAAGTTTCTCGTTGAAGCGGGAGCTACCAGCCTGGGTACCACATCTTGGGAAGCAGGGCTTTAGGGCTGGCGGACTGCGTTCCCCTCTGTCTTCTCATTTTAATTTAGATCTTCATCAAAACCCTGAGTTAATTGGTTCACATATTATCATCTTCATTTACAAATGAAGAAACGAAATCTCCAGGGTGAAATGACCTAGTCATATGGCCAAATAACACAGCTATGACTTGAATTTAGTTCCTTGGCTGTGAGACAACAGCTGCCCTGATGGCTTTTAAGTTCTCATACACAAAAAGCACATGCTAATTAGTGTTTTTGGCTGGTGTACATGTCCACACACACACACACACACACACACACACACATACACACACACACACGGCTGCTGTGGAGGAGGGGTTGGGGAGGATGATAAAGCCCCCCTCAAGCTGCAGCTGTCTGGAGGCCAGCCCTCGCAATGGTCTCTGGAAATGATCCAAACATCACAACATGCCCTGGAAATGTGCCTATCTCACGTGCAGTTCTGGCCCCACCTTGGATGTCAATGTGTCTTTGCATTTGCTTTGCACTGAGTTAACCTGCATTTCATCCACCTCTGAGGCATCCTGAATTCTTACCCAAGTCAGGCTATTTACTTTCAGGCTTCAAAAAGGTTGTTCTCCTCGCCCAGCGAGAGCTGTGTTCTCCGAGAGGAAGCCTATCGCTTCCTACTGAGCCTCAGCTTTCTGGGAAAAGCAGAAATCTTTGAAGCATTTCCAACCAAATCCTTGGAGAGGTAAACATATTTTTCAGCTGCAGGATTCCAGGTTAAGGAAGTGTGTCTCCCACTTGTTTACAAAGCAGCACAGCAGCTGTTAGGAGGCCTCCGCCCCCACTGGACAGACAGAGGCATGTGGAAGATGTGCGAGCCCCACACAGTCTGCTTGGCGCCCCTCTGGGAGGAGCTCATCACCATCAGCCACCAGCAGTGCGGGGAGCTCAGGGGCACAGGGACCGCAGATGAGACATGCCTGGCTTCTCTGATTCCGTTTCACTGTGCTCTTTTTATTAACGTTAAAAAAATCAAGCTGTCTCTCAACGTTTTTCTATAGATGGATAAAGAAAACCTCTTACCTGCAGCCCTCACCCCACCCACCCCTGCTTCTTGTTCAGGAGTAAGAAACTGGGTTTTAGATACAGCCGTTAGTTGCGTGGATCTCTGGTGAGAAACATCAGTTAATTACTTCTGTCTGTCCATGCTTCAAAGTCCGGCTCCTGTCCTGTGCCCTCTGTGAAGTCCCTCTTCGTCACACCAGGTCGCAGTGACTGGTCACTCTTCTAATGCTAGAACACAAAGTATTTTCACTGCTCATTAGTTGTTTATCTTGCAGTGTTTTGTAGGGTGAAGAATAAGAATAATGATGATAGTAACTGACATGTACAAGTTTATTTATAGGTTAGTATTATAATCCCTATTTTAAAATGAAAAAATTGATGTAGTGGGAAATTAAGATTAGAGTTTTCCCAAGGTGATACAGCTCAAATGCTAGACTTTAGAATGGAACGAGGTATGTTTGAACCATCATTAAATTTTTAATATGTAACAGTAATCTCGTCTGTTATACTGGGATAGTTGGCAGTGAACAGCCTTTGATAAATAACAATATTTAAAAAATATTCCCATCTTGTGGTAGGTCAGGCCAATCTGAGACTGACATGGCAGGCTGAATTCAAGGTTTTGGGCATCTAAGAACTATATAAGCCTGGGTCTACCTGGGGTCATCTTTGCCCCCACAGGAATAAAGTCAGTCTAGGAAAGCAACATAGAAGAGGGTAGACAGATGGAGTGATATGGTTCTAAAGGCAGATTAGAACCCCTGAGCTCAACTGGGCTTTATTTCTAGAATTTTCATTTGTAAAAACAAACACAGTGTCTACTTTTGCTTATGATATTTTTGAGTTAGATTTTTCTTCTTGCAGTCAAATGGAGCCCTTGTAACATAACCTATTAAAAAAACAAAATTAAAATTAACATTTACATTGAAACATATGACCCCTCTTCCTTGAGATAACAGACTTGTTTGCCCAGCAATGCTTCGCTCTCATTTTTTGTCTAGACTAGTGTTGCCCAAAAGTACCTCCTGTGATGATTAGAATATTCCAGAAATGGTCTAGACCTACATCTGCCAATATAGTAGCCATTATTTCTACATGAGCTACTGAGTATGTTAAGTGTAGCTAGTATGACTGAGGAACTAGATTTTCAATTTGATTTACATTAATTACTTTAAACAGATAAATATGGCTGTTATCATATTGGGCAGCATAAAATAACCCATCTCTGTACTTTATAAACAAATATAGACCAAGCAATCTGATGACTCTGATGCGGTAGGTGGCATGAATTGCAGCTCATTTGCTCTTTGTTTCTGGTGGGTTCCCAGGAATCCTTCATATCTGTGATTCCAAGCCCATGGGTTTTCCCTGTGTGAGATTTAGGTAAATAACTTGCCTAGGTCTTCTAACAACAAGTGCTTTATTGGCTCTGTTAGTATAACTTCATTTAAGGGAAAGCTCTTTACTTATGAGCATGGCTCTCCCTCTTGGTCTGTCTGTCCTGTGTTGAGACTTTGTGTGAAAAAGGCCTGGGCGCCTCATTATAACTTGAACTCCTCATGGTCTAGATCATGTTGACCCTTGAGGTAGAAATGTATGAAAAACAGACACATAAATATCCAGGTACGCTCCTATTTGTCTTCTAATTCTTCATCTAAGTTTATAGAAAAAAGGCAGTGACAAATCATAAGATACTAATCTAACTAAAATTCACTTAATCATGAAGATCTTTTGGAATCTGGTAGGCTGAATTTAAATTTTGATTTCATCAATTAGCAGATGGACGATACCAATAATTTATGCCTTTTAAAGAGTGAGTTATTGAAATTGAAAAATGGGGGTAGTAGTGTCTATGTTGTGGGGTCCTAGTGAGGAGTAAGACAGTACATGTAAGGACTTAGCGGAGTGCCCAGGACATGCTACTATGGATATCCAGGGGTTGATATTGTAAGCAATCCAGAACCCAAGCTGTGCTGACGCTTGTGAAACAGCTGTCCGCATTGTGAGCCCTCCATAGCCTGCAGCAAGATTTCAGTGTGACATTTGGCTGAAAGTTTGAATGAAGTTCCTCTCCATACATTACCCAGTCTCAAGTAAGGCAAATAGAGACCTCGAGGGTCAGAAAGGGGAGAGTCTGCTTGGCACCATTTACTGCTTTTTACTATTTGGGAGCTTCTTTTTTGTCTTTCAAGCATGTCAAGAGTTCTGGCCGGTAGGATTTGAAAATACTCCTTGCTTTTTCATTCCGAAGGGCCTGAGGTGCTAAACACTTTAGCAATGAAATTAAGCAACAGCTCCCCTAAAATGCTGGCAAGGAGGCCACATCCTCTACACAGTATGCCCACCTGGGTGCTATTATTCAAAGTAGTTAGGTAAGAGTTAGAAAGCATTTATTCTACATATAATTATCAAGCACATCATACTTTCCAGACGTTGTGCTGGCCACCAAGGACCCAACAATAAGCAAAACAGACAAAGTCTACAGCCGCTCTTGTGGCGAGTGCAGTCTGCAGATGCCACCATATGACTAAGTATGAGGGATGTTTTGGTGCTTTGTTTTCAGGACACTGGTCATCTCCAAAAAATCACCTCATTAGGGCAATGCCTGTGGCAGAGCCTATGGTATGTAGCCGTAGTTGGAGAGAATATCTCTCAGTTAGGTCCTGAAACTGTTGCTTAGTTTTTTAATCTCTTCAGGCAAAGGAAATAATGTGTTTAAGTAAATTAGTTTAGTGTCTGAACTTAGATGTAATGGCCTGCTTCTCATTAGAGGCAAGAGGAACTTTAGGTCACATTGCATATTTAAGACTCATACATTGTCAGCTGATTTTATTCATAACAGTCTGTAATACTTCACATGAGAATAGCCATGCCTTTCATATATAATATTGGAAAGCAGATTGGTTGGTATCAAGTATCTCACCAGCAAGAGCAGCCGCTTAAAGTTCTGAAAGCATCAGCACGCCCATCTTACTCCAGACACTGCCTGGATTTTGAAAGTGTTGGAGCTGCTTGCTTCTCAGAAAGGAGGCTGTTTGCAGTAACTTAAAAGCCGTAGAGTTTTGTGAATTTGCTTGCTGACAAAAAATTCACGTCTCATGATCTGTTCAGACTTCACTCCATCACAAAGGACTGCAGTATGCAAATAAAGTCATTCCAAAGGGACAGAAACATGGATGTAGAGATATATTTTAATTCTTCTTACTGTAGCAGACATTTGCTAAGTCATATGCACTAAAGGTACCATAGCTAATATTGCACATTTACCTGGATTCTCTTATGTCCTTCCTACTACTTTCCTCTGAATTGAGTATTGTTTTTGTTGCCATTATACAGATGAGGATTTTGGGGGTATGAGTTACAGTGACCTGTCCAAGAAGAGTGGCGCTGCATGCAGGTGTATTTGGCCCCAAACATATTCTTTAAACAGTTCTACCTGACGGCATGACTATGGTCAACCTCTTTGTTCTTGCTACAATGTTTTGTCTATGGCAAGCTCTCAATAAATGCTGGTCAACTGTAGTTTCGAAGAGCTCCTGTGGGGTGAGATGGGAATCAGAGATTATAGCTTTAGTTCAAATTTAAAAAAAATTGTTTTCAGTGTCTTAGCCCAACTGTCACTTGCTATTTCTCTATACCTTTGAATCTCAGATAAACTGGGTTGAAATCACTGGCTTTTACATCTGCAGTGTTCAAATGGTTAATGTGACTTCTGATTCCAAATGTTTTCTCACCTCTTTATATGTTGTTTCTGACCTAACTTGATGTAAATTTTACAACCTGCACGTTTCCCCATGACGTGTAACCTCACAATCTCATGTTTTCTGGTACTTTTTCTAAAGGGTTGGACATCGATTAACAATATTTTGCTAATATGCTGATTGAAGTTGGCCCTCCAACTCACCTCTTCGTTGCTCCCCTGTCTCCAAACACCCCTACTCCCACACCAGCGCCTCCAGCCCTCTGAACACCTGAGCCTGAGCCCCTACCAAGACACCCTCTTCTGGCAGCTTCCTCTTGACCATTCTTCTCTAATTTCCTTCCTTTGGAAACTGGGTGAATCAAATCCTGTGCATATTTACTGTAAGTGCTGGCTTAAAGTGCCACGTGCATTCTCATCTAGCTAGCTCCTGTGAATATTCTATGAGTTAGATGTTAGTGACCCCCTTTTATAACGAGAAAACATCCTTGGCACTGTTAATGTTCTGGCCCGGGGGTCACAGGGGGACTTGTTTTGGGGACCATACTCCATACCAGGACCCTAATGCTTTCTCCGGTCCTCCCTGTCCCTCAGTCTGACTGAGGAATGAAGGGGTTCTTCAGTGAGCCAGCTCTGGAAGGGTTTCTCAGTCCAGGGCTATGGGCATTTTGGGCAGGATAATTGCTGCAAGGAGCAGTCTTGAGCAGTGCAGATGGTCTGGAATCCCCTGCCCCACCTACTAAATGTGTGTAGTGTTCACCACTCATTATGGCAGCTGGTGAGATGCTCCTGTGCATGTGTGGGGGCCACCTTTTGGGGAATGGTGGTCCATTCCCTGCAAAGAAGATGAGGTCATCCCTAGACATGGGTTCTCATTTGTACACTAAACTGACTCATGTGGTATGCACATAGCAGTTTCTGCTAATGTTAAAATGGAACCATGAAACAAAATGGTCAGAAGAGAAGGGTGAATGTGGGGAACATTAGCCCCACCCACCCATTTAATAATGGGCTGGGGGAAAGCCAGGTTACAGAGTCATTCTCACTCCTGGAATCAGGCTATAGGTAGAAGCTGAGACTGCAAGGATAATACCACAGGGGGTGATGCTTTGGGAAACAGAAAGAGGGAGGGGCCGTTTGGTGAGGACTCACTGGGTGAGGCGGAAGGAGTCTTGATAGGGTCTTTTCTTGGTCTTGCATGCAAATAACTGTACAATCTTGAGCAGTAGCCTCTGGACGTGCAGAGTGAGGAGCTTGATCAGTAGATGACTGAATCCCCTGGCCCTGTTCCTTGGTTCGAGGACCTTCAGGGATCAGAAATGCTGCTTTTTTTGTTTACTGATATTTCTTAATACTTTGGTTATTGTGTATACTTTAGCCTGCTAATGATTTCCATATTTCTCCGCTGCTTCAGCCTGAGCCACCTTTATCTCTCAGGAGGAAGGAAAGTCAAAGCCTGTGATTTGATTCTGTTCAGAAACCATAACCCTTGGGCCCAGACTCGAGGCCTGTGCTGCACTGTTTATTCCTGCTGGCAAGTTTCAAGCCCTGGATGAGGGAGATACACAGTCTTAAGTGTTAGTGGAGTCAGATGTGCTCAGTGGAAACAGTCTGGCTGGCTCTCAGCAGAATCCCAGCCCTCTTGGCTCTCCTCCAGAAATCATGTCTGCTAGGATTTCTTCACCAGATCTGATAGTTGCTGACTTAGAGGACTTGTAAGCTGCTTCTGAATTCATGGTGATGGCCCCAATTCCAGACACAAATTCCCATTGACAGTATGCAACCAGAAATGTATAGAAAATACACTGAAAGCTTATTTGTGAGCTGTGTGTGTGTGTGTGTGTGTGTGTGTGAGAGAGAGAGAGAGAGAGAGAGAGAGAGAGAGAGGGAGAGAGAGAGAGAGAGTGGGAGAGGGACAGGTAGAGTGAAGGAAAGAAAGGGGGAGAAGAAAAGAGGAAAAGAAAGGGAGAAAGCCTATGAAAATAATTTGTATTGGTAGAGGACAGATGCCCTGTAAAACCAATACTTTGTAAAGGTAGCTCCACTGGGAAAGAAGTTGGATTCGAATGGTCTTTATAGATTTTCCTTTAATGTCCATGAAACACAGCTGCACATCACAACAGTCTACTAAAACATAGCAAGTTCTACCAAAAGATCAGTATATATAATTTTTTCAAATTAATAGAAGCAGGGTAGACAGACCCAAAATATGGGAGAGCTGATTAAAGTTACAAACATTTACAGGTTTGTTTCATTAATTTTACGTTGTAGAATACCAGGTGAACTTTTTGGAAGCTGATTCCATTATTTAAATTATTTTTATTAGTACATGTTTGCAGTACCTAATGATTCCTTCATCATGGAGAGTTGGCACACATCACTCTGGCCCCTTTGTGCCTACCCCTCCTGTCTCCTCCGTCACCTCTTTTTCCATCTGTAGTTCCCCTTCCCACCTGCAGAAGGTCTACCCTTGTTTCTAGCCGTCTTAGAGGACTAGATTATTTAAAGGCTATTATCTGAAGTATGAATGACTTCTTGTTTTGCATTTGTCCAGCGCATATTCCCTAGCCCCCTCTCTGTGCCTGATATCCCAAATACCACACGCATGCCGCTTTCATTTGTATGGTTGTGTACAAGAGTGTGGTAAGGAGAAAGAGGGTTATGTGGTTGGCAGGGAACTGGTTGTATATGTTTTGTAAATTTGATGCATATTTTCTAAGTGATAATTCCAAAGGAGCGGAGGAAAATTATGTCAATATGGATTGACTTGTGGCGTCCAGAGAAAAATGAGTGCTTGTTCAAAAGTTAGTAAATTTAAGATGACAGCATCAGAAAGTGAAGACAACCATGTGGCCCTTCCTAGTGCGAGGCCCTGTGTGACCACAGAGGTCATGTATGTATGAAGCACCATGGGTTATGAAGATGAACCTTCTGTGTCCCAAGTCTGGCGATGATGCTAGCTACGTGACAGCGTGATGGGAAAGAGAACTTGAACTGTGTTTACTAATCTTATTTAATGTGTTTACCAAGTTTATTAAGTACATATTTGGTGCTTAATAAATGATAAAATTAAAATGTAGCAGTAATAAGTTGAATTAATTGCATAAATGAAAATTTATTTGGATGAGTTATTATGTCAAGGGTGTATTTTTGGTAGGGGCAGACTTACTAAGAAATCTTACTTTTGCTTTGGAACTTTTTCTTTTCAAATTAATAGGCCTCTACTAATTTCCTGTTGAAAGAAATAAGAGCTTGGCTGTGGGCCATCTGTGCCATGAATCAATTCCTGGGTAAGAAATACATGAAATTTAGAGAAATGTTTGACTCATGTGCTTAATGGCTCACCTTCCAATATTTGCGATCATAAAAATGTCTACACCAATACTCCCTAAGTCAATTGGAATATTTTTGTCACAGACTACCATTGATAAGCAAGGTTTCAGGTTCTCAAATGTAGATGCCTTACTTACTTGGGAATTACTAATAATTAAAAAGAATTTTTTAAATGCTAAAAGCAGAAATTGTAAATTTCTCTTTAATATTTAACAGCTGAAATGATTTTACATATTTTTAATTTTTTTGTCTTTTTGAGATAGGATCACCCTCTGCAGTTCAGGCTGGCTTTGAGCTCACTTGGTAGCCCAGGTTGGTCTTAAGCTTGCAACGATCTTCCTGCCTCATCATCCCAAGTGTGGGGATTACAGGTGTGTGCCACCATGATTGGATGAAATGATTTTTAAATTCAAATCTCATCTTCACACACCCAAAACACCTTTGAAAGGAAACAACACTAAAATCTTTTAAGTCAAAAAGGACACTTTAAAAAGTTATAAATTAATAAAAACAGAATTATTCATTTTTCAATAAAAAATACTCCTTTGATATATTTTCCTTACTGGAAAACACAATTGTAATAAGTCATAGTTAAGTAGTTTGAAGATGAAGTACCTTCATTTACCTAATGAGTTATCAAGACAACATTTCAGACAAACTAATTGAAAATCTAATACTTTATTCAAATTTAATTCAATAAGATGGTAGAAGGCTCTTTGAAGCGACTGTATTTTTTTCCCTTTCATGACAAAGTTGTCCTTCTCCTCCTCTTCAGGATAGTGTTTCTAAATTTTCACTAGAACAGGAAAGTCAAATGTTTCCAAGGGATATCCCCCTTAACTCTGCACAGCACTATGACGGTATGCTCAGGAGACCCAGAGAATGACTATCTCCATAATGAGGATCCCGAGGGCACTGAAGGAACTCCTTATCCAGTTTATGGAGGAGCTGATGCTCCTGGTAAAATTTTAATCTCCTAGGGGTGATTAGAAGAATCTTGAAGACTGGGAGTATGAGGACTTTGTGTCCTTGTGCAGAGTCAGGGCCTATAGGTCAACCTTGTGTTCCTCTAGTGGTTATCTAAAGAAGATCTGAGATGAGACATACCAAAGGACACTAAAATTCTCTCTCCATAATCATATCCCAGTGTCTTTCTGAGTTATGTGGATGCCTAGCTCCAGGTTGTCTGCTGATGCTGTCTTGAACTTGTGTTAGTTAGCTTTCCATCACTGTAATGAATGTCAAACGTACTTAAGTTGTAAAGGGAAAATGTTCATTTTTGGCTCACAGTTTTGGAAGTTTCAGTCCATGGTTGGTTTACTTTCAACCATGGTGGGGCATCATGGTGTGAGTGAGGGCAGAAGTGGAAGAGAGGAAAAGGAAAAGATTGGGGACCCACTGTCCCCCATGTGGGCATAGCCCTGATGACTCAAAGGTGCCCCACTAGAGTCCATTTCTTAAAGCTTCCACCACCTTCCAGCAGCATCAAGCCGGGGACCAAGCCTTTAGCACACAGCTTTTTGGGGTGAACATTTCAGATTCAAACTACGGCAAACCTTAAAGTCAGCCTTCAAAGTCTTTGCCCAAGATACTGGTGACCCCTTGTTCTGTTGCCCACTTCTCTGAGCTCTGCCAGGACTGTGCCCTCTGGTGACTGGCCTCATCTGTGCCATGTACCCATGTACCCATGCCATGTACCTGTGGACTTTGTACCTATACCTGTCCCACATATTTGGCTGTTTTTGACCCATGCCGGATTCTACTGGGCTTCTTCCATGGCGTGGTCAGTTCCCCTCTAATTAGTGAGAACTTTTTGTTATCACATTTAGCATGGTGGGTTCTTGTAGGAGCCTGTTATGGGTTAGATTGTGCTTCCACCTCCCAATTTATATGTTCACAGGATAATCCCTAGTGCCTCAGAATGTAACTTTTGTGGAGAAAGAGTATTGGCAGTTAGGATGAGGGCATTAGGGTTGGCCCTAATCTGATACAATTGGTGTCTGGATAAAGAAGGAAGCTATGAAAATGGACTTGCATATAGGGAGAACACTGGGTGAGCATGAAGATGGCCATCTATGAGGCACAGAGAGAGGGCTGGGACTGATGCTTCCTTCACAGACCTCAGAAAGAACCAGTTGTGTCAACATTTCCTTTTAGACTTGATGTCCCCAGTGCCGTGAGATGATAACTACCTGGTGCTTATGCCACCCAGTCTATGGCACTTTGTTATGATAACCAAGTAAATGAACCTATGGCCCCTTCTGGTAAAGCTGTCAATTCCTTTTCTTGATCTTTTACACAGGGCTTTCAAAGTTCAGAGCTCAGGGATGTGGTAGAACGAGGATTTCAAGTTTATGTCCAGCTTTGGCAACTTAGTGAGACCCTGTTTTAAGTTAGAAAAATGAGCCAGGTGTGCTGATGCATGCCTGTAATCCCAGCACTCAGGAGGCAGAGCCAGAAGGATCGTTGTGAGTTCAGTCGTTGTAAGTTCCCATTGTAGCCTGGGCTACAATGAGAGCTCAAGACCAGCCTGAACTGCATAGTGAGGCCCTGTCTCAAAATGACAAAAACCAAAACAAAACAAGATAAAAAAATGAAAGAAAGGGCTGAGGATGTAGTTTAGTGTGAAGGCTCTGGGTTCAATCCCCAGTGCCATCAAGAACAGAGAAAGGTTCAAATGTCATGTGGTGACTGTAACTCTTTCTATGCCTGCAGCATGTTGCTACCAATATGGGAAACTTTACTTCCAGGTCCACTGCGCATGAATTTCTGCATCTTCCAGGTCTCTCTGCTTTCTTGGGACCCCTGTTTCTGAAATGTTTTTGGGCTGACGATGTCCACATTGCTAGTTATGGGTTCAGCCTGTTCTTTCCTTTGAGCACAAAGTATTCAGTCAGTCTCTTCACACCATCTTTTCTTTTTCTCCGAAGCTTCCTCCTACCTGGAGTGAGGGAAAGTTTGCTAGCCCTCAAATTCCCTCCAGCAAGGGCAGCTCCCAGGGAGTGGCCTTGCAGCTGCATCATGGAGGGTGACAGTAGGCCAGTTGTGCCATCAGGGCCACAAATCAAGTGTAGCCAATTCCTCACAGTCAGATGCAATATTGTTTCCTCTGCCCTCCCTACGAGCAAGTGGTCAGAGCCATAATTACTCCTGATGGCAGGTGGCAGGTCTACATCACATCTTGACATTAGCTTTTAGTTATTTTTTTTTTTTATAGCTGCCAGTGTGCTCAGTCAAATACCTGTCTGTCATCACAATCAGACAGGTCTTAATGTCTCTGCATTACAGAGGAGGACCTCGGCTCCCTTCCAGCCCGTTTATTATGATCCCAGCGTAGCATTTTATCACACATTCCTTACACATAGCCTCCTCTCCACCACCACGGAAATCTTCCAAGTTGGCAGCTTTAGTGCTTACTGCCATTAATCTTCACTAGGCTGGGATCAAGGGGGAAAGGATGATTTATTACAATTACCTGTTACAGTGCAGAGCTCAGGTGAGCCCGGCTCAGATGCATTTACTGGGCTCCCTTCCATTCTCCCATAGCCAAGGAGTAAAAACGTGTCTGCTTTGTTTCCAGGTATATCTGCCTCCACTTAGCCCCTCAAATGTTGGTTAATTGACGGCGAAGTGGAAAAATAGATTTAGATAGTATTAAGGTTATGTATAGACATGGCAAAACCTGGCTGTTCAGAGCCAGAACTGACACTGACTTTTGACAGTCCATTTAATTTCTTTGTTGTTTCTGCATTTTAAGAAACATCCAAAGGAAATTCGAAATTGCACTTACCTGACACTTTCTGCACCATCTGTTCCAGGTGATTAAAACCAATCTGCATATAGTGTTGTGTTTCGTTTCCAATTTCTCGCTCCCTGGGATGGCAGGGGGCAGTGCGTGAAGTGGGGATAATGTGTGCTTGGGTTCTGCAAGTGAGGGAGGAGGAAGGGGGTGGAGAGAAGGGGGCTAAGAGGGGAGAAGAAAGCTGCATGGTAAACTCTTTGCAGCAGGAATAAATGTGCTCCTGAAAGCAGCCCATTGTTTTCCCATTACTTGCTTTAATGGAAGCTTCTTGTCTGCTCGAAGTTAAAAAGCCTCAGTACTCTCAATATACCTGGCCTGGTAGAAAAGTGGCAATTTTCAGGACAGATTAATGGAATTAAAAAGCTTTTTTGCTATGGCATCCAGGATCTGATCACTCTCAAGTTTGACATAATCTGTAGAAGACACTATTTGGTATCAATTAGAAACAGTAAATCATTTGTACTCTACTGGGCAGAGGAGAATTGGGCTAAGTGATTAAACATCCTTTCTGAGTTCTTGGGACTCAAACAGAAGGCAAGTCTGGGACTGTGCTCTCTTAAGGAGATAGTAGGGTAAAGGAGAGAAAGGCCTCACCCTGTACCCCAGGTGAGGTGGACATAACTATTTCCATCTTTCCCTACTGTGTTTTGTTCTACAATTTTGCCGTTTAGTCTGTGCATGGCGCTGCTGAGAACTACAGGGACACTGGGATTCTACACCGCCTCCACCGCAGCACAGCTCTCACAAACACTGTTGAAGATTCATTTCCCTTGTGTTCTGCTACCAATTTGGGCTGTGGAGGACTTCACAGAAGACTTGGTGAGGTCGCAGAGAACTTGCAGCCAGTAAAACCTGGATATAGCAGACGTTCCCTTCTGGGTTTTTACTGGTCTTGTTTTCCCACATCAGTGTTCCCACACAGAGAGTATATCCCTCACGGTATATTCGAGAAAGAAGGAGGGTAATGTTGAAAATATCTGCAACCAGGGATGACTACCTGGCACACCTGCATCTCCAAACTGGAAGTTTAATTTGAAGATTTTTCTTTCACATGTTCTTGGGATATGGTTGTGGGGAAGAGCCAATTTCCTTGGTTAGAGAAGGACAGGGTTTCCTAATTTCCATTTTAAAGAAAAGACAGTTGAGGCAGGGAAGCATTTCTATCTTAACCACAGGAAGTAGAATTTGGGCAAAGCTAAGTGCTTTGCTTAAGTTTCTTCAGCTACTAAGAAAATTGGTCCTTGACACTGACAGGTAGGTCAGGCTGCTTCTAAAACGGCTCCTAGTGATCATTGCCTCCTCAGGTTTCCTTGTATAACCTACTTGAGTATTGGCTAGATGTAGAGATTAGTTTTTAGTGACTAGAATATAGCCCAAGTGCTACAGCTTCCATCCTAAAATCGGATTACACAAAGACTGAGCTTTCTGTCGTCCAACCACTGACTCAGATGACACCAACTACCACGTCGTGAGCTGCCCTGTGCAGAGGCCCATGCGGCAAGGATCTCTGGCCAGCATGCAGAGAAGCAAAGCCTCTCTGAACAAAAGACTGTGAAAAACTGGTTTTGACAACAATGTGGCTCTGGCTCAAGGTCAGAGCATCTGAGTAAGCTGGACCCAGATTCCTGCCCCACAGAAACAGGGATGTAATAACTCCTGTTGCAAGCCATTATATTTTGGGGGAATTCTGTTATGCATGCATAGATAACTAAGTCAGCAAGGAAACCTCAAGCTGCAGGAATCTTCCTATTGTTCTGTTTGCCTAAAGAGGAATTTAGGCAAATGTCCATTTGTGTTGGGATGTCCTGAAGAGTGATACATGAAAAGAATAATAGGTAATAATAAAAATGTTTTAAAATCTGAATGGCAAAGATACTACCCAATGAGAAAGCAGCACCCATTCCCTGGGTAGGGTGCTAGTCCTTTAGTTACTGAATTACAGAAGTTTCCAGGTGACTCCGTGACAACAGGTGGAACAACAGGTAGCCTCTTGCAAAACTCAAGGAAGAAGTAACTCTGAACTGAGATGAGTGTGTCCACATTTGAACAGTCATCATGGCCATAGTGACCGCTCCTGGTTATCAGGCCTTGGCCAGTCCAAGGGAGCTTGGTTTGGGTAGCATTATCTAAATCAGAAGGCCTAGACCATGGAGTAAGAGTGTGTGTGAGTGTGAGAAACTCTTTGTCTTACTTCTGCTGACTTGCTTAGGAGAGAGTCCTGGGCTCCAAGGCTCCAAAAGGTCATAAGCAGCTGCCTTGTCTGTTGATTATTAGGAAGCGGTGAACTTCAAGTCCAAAGTGTTTGGAGAAGTGTCTGTCCCTTAGCTGGAAGCTCAGGTTTTCCTTTCCTCAGTTCTCATGCACTCATATATGTAGCTCCTCGGTGTACAGGCACATGGGCAAGAGGAGTCAGCTGCAGGCTTGAAATGGGGAAACCACAGCCGCTCCTTGCTCCTGATAATGCTAGGAAAATTGGTAAATAAATAACCAGGGCCCAAGTTTCATTTACTAAATACCCCAAAATGTGCATGCACGCAGTACATATCAGCACATCAAGAGCAAATAAAAGCATCATTTAGTAATAACATGGTCTCCTGCTGCCTCTTGCTTAACCCAAGTGTTAAGTCAAAAGAGGTAATCAGGGGTTTTGAAGTAAAATTTTATACTTAGTTTTCTTTTTCTTCCCCCGCAAAAAGAACAGATCTGGGATCATGTCTTAGGTTAGCAGGATCTGGCACCATTGCCCTTTCACTGAAAGGGGAAACTTTTAAAAATAATTGTTAACAATTATTCCCCTTTTACCCTTCACCTCAGGAATTTCTCCACACACGGGAAGTGTGCCATGTTGAAAGTGCAAATATTTGAGGGACTTCCAGCATACCCCATGGCAAGGGTTGGTGTTCAGTTGGGGTGGGGAAGAAATAAGGTGAGAAGTGGACAGAGAACACTGATCCGCAAGGGCATAAAAGACCCAGGGACACCGTCCCACCTACCTGCAGTTGGGGACGCTGGCTGCGTGGTGATGGAGCACATCCACGCAGAGATGGCCAAGGCAGCGCATGTGTTAGCAACCATCTCCCGCACCCTCAGCCTCCAAGGGCTGTGGCTCCCTGTCACTCAGAATCTCTCCCTGCCCTGCGACTGCTCAACCCCCACCCCAGAGCACCCGCAGCCCTGCAGCTTCCTGGGTCCTTTGCTCTCCCACTCCATGGACGGAGGCCTCCCTAGTTCTGTGGTCTCATCTCTGTGCATCTGCTCCATTTTGTTGTGACTTCTCGTGGCTCCCGGGCCTGTCCTGGTGCTTTCCACTTCCAGCTTACTGCATGGTTCATTGTTTAAATCTGCTCCTTCTACACCTGCTCCCAAGTAAAATGATGTGTTTCTTTTCACTGTGGCTGCAGAATGCACCTGCCATGCAGAGACATTTGGCTCTGGAGCTGGTCAGCTGGGGCTCAGGTATCACCCTTTCTGCTTGTTAGCCTCATAGGCAGGCAAATCAGTTATACTTGCTAAGCCTTGCCTGTCCATGGTTAAACTGGAAACTTCTCCAGGCCTCACCTGTCTTTTCTTTAAAATGGGAATCAATAATCTCTGACTCACAGGGTTGTTGAGAGGATTAAATGATTTACACATGTAAAATGCCTCCCATGCTGCTTTGCCTCATAGGAGATCTTAATAATTGATGCATACATGTATGATTTATTACTGTGAGTTGTTTTGAATGTTAGGTAATTTTCTTCTCTTGACCTCTCTATTAGTTAAGTGCCATTAGTATCCCCTTTGCTTAAGTTACACAAGAAGTTCAGTTCTCCTAGGTTCAGATGTCCACTGAAGGAGGGTTGGATGTAGACTGGAATTCAGAACCTGCCTGCAAAATCCTTTTAGATGATGGATGATTTGCCCCTTCTCTTTCTTTCACTCTTTGTGCTGACCAAGAGCTGATAAAATGGTTGTGTTTCAAATGGTTTATCCCTGCTAAGGCACAGGTGAAGTAGAAAAATCAGTGTAATTGTGGTCAGGAAGATCATCTGCTGTTTGAGAACAGGAGTTTTTTTTTTTTTTGGCGGTACTGGGGATCGATCATGTGCTGTTGACAATGACTCTTCCAGATGTCAACAAAGCAGGCTTTTAAGCACAGTGGATCCTGGTAGTAAGTCTGAAAGCAAATCATACTTTGGAAGACAAGAATTGTCACTAGTGGAAGGAGCAGCAGTGTAACTAATTCTGCACACAGATAACTAAGAATTTATACTTGTATTTAGAATCTATTTCAGTCCTACATTGGTTCATGTGGAGCTGTTAAAGAGTCCTATCATTTGAAGAGAGCATGTTATAAATATTACATCTCTGACAGTCTCAAACCCTTTCCCTGCATTCCCATTTCCTTTTTCCCATTTTCTTTTTCTTTTCTTTTTTTTTTTCTGCAGTACTGGGGATCGAACTCAGGACCTTGCGCTTGCCAGGGAGGCGCTTATGCCACTGAGCTAAATCTCTAGCCCCCCTTTTTCCCATTTTCATGCCAGAAGTGATGCTATACTTTTGTCTTAGGGATCTTCCCTATAAGTCTCATGTTTTCCAAATACCTTCTTGCTAATTTGAAGACAAGAAAGAACATTCAGTGTCGTGTTTTAAGAAAACTGTATCTAAAATGATTGCTCAAGGGGTATAACAGCATCCTTGACTTGCTCTGCTGTACATTAGGCAAGCTTCTCTGGATTTCAGTTTATCATAGAAAAATTAGAATTCACAAATTCACAATCTCTTTCTAGATAGTGTTGGGTTGCAGAAGGAAGGTGCAAGCCAATAGAAAATTAAGGAATAATAGAAGGTGTCTTGGTTACTTTTTTCTTGTTGCTGAGACAAAATACCCAACACCCAAAATGAAGGAAGGAAAGGTTTATTTAGCTTACAGTTTGTGGAGGTTTCAGTGCATACTCAGCTGGCTGTGAGGCAGAGTGGCACATGGCAGAGGGCAACAGTTCATGGAGGCGGTACATGGCAAAGCAACAAGCACAAGAAGGGAGGAATGGCAGCCAGCAGCCTCTTTCTTTCCCTTACATATACAAACTATCCGCTCTAGGGTGGGTATAGCTCTCACACCCATAATCCCAGCATTGGATAATGGATCAGTCATAAACTATAATAGCCACCCCATAACTGGGTGAGGATTTGGGGGGACATGCAGACACAAACCATAACAGAAGGAAAGACAACTTACAGTAGAGTCTTCCTGAAAAAGAGGTCACCATTCAGAATTAATGACTAATTTTTGCCACTTTAGGATTGCCTTGTTATGTGTGGGACTTACAATCCAGAATTATATAGCTATCGCTTGGTCTTTGCTTGGCCTACTGAAGTCTTCGCCTGAATCTACATTTGAATCCAGCACCTGACTTCAGGGTCTCTGATATGATGAAGAATTTAGAGTTTCAAATATACTTGGCACTTTTTTCTTTTAAAAATAAAAGAAGGAAAACATACTAACAGACATCCATTTACAAAATAGCATAAGAACAATACAAACAATACAGAGTTACAGACAAAGTGGTAGGAAATTAACAATGGTTGTTGTATTCCTACTGATATCTTCAAAGTGGTTTCTCAGGAAAACAAATAGAGACATGCAATAGTGATCAAACCAGTAATCATTAACTGTTCCTTTCAGCAAAGCAATAGAAGACAGCAGTGCCAGTGTTAGCTGTCCTGTATATACATACAGACATGATTTCCCCTTCTTTCCTTTCTCCTTTCCCAGAGCCCAGTTGCCCTTTACCTTTCAGCATTTTCCTTTCGCTTCATGGTGTCTACCATACTTCCTAGTTTTTATTCACTCTTTCAGGTTCTCACACCAGTGAGACAATACGTTGCCTACACATGCAGGTCTGATTTATTTCACTTATGAGTATGGTCTCTAGTTGTGACCATTCTGAACTTCTGATATGCATAAATTAAAGGATTTCAGATATCTGCTTAGGCTTGAAAAATAAGAAATTCTGGAAACTTTGACCTGCTTTTCCACCAATAAAGATTAGTTGCTTCTGAGTAACAGGGAATCCCTTAGACAGAAGCAGGAGTCCCAGCAGTCCCCAGGCTTGGACAGGGCGATTTCTATCACCTCCTAGCTCTGAGGATGAGTGCATTTGCCACTTCCCTTAAGCCTTGTTTCGTTGTTTTTACACTGTATTTCTTATACACGTGCTGTGAGCTTGCTAATTTGTGATCTGTGTTCTAGATGAACACCAAATAAATATCATTTAGAAGCTTGCAGTTAACATCCCGCAGGAAGAAGATCCACTTTGTAAATAAACCCATGAGAGAAAACGTACATGTTCTAGTGACAAAGCAGTGACTCTAAATGCCATTTTTGGGTCTGCCCCATTTGGTTATGCTCCTGAATACATGAAATGGTTCTTATAACTTAGGGCTTTGATATATGATTGGAGAACACTACATATGACACATGGAAGGGAATCCCTAGGTAATCCACTTGCCTCTCTGTAGTACTTCACATTGCTTTGTTCTTGGTATTGTGTAATCACATCGTATCTCAGTAGTTTCTCCTAATAGTCCTGTGATGCTATTGTGATGACTGTAACAATAAGATCCAGTATTACCCCCCCTTTTATAGATGAGGAAGGGAAGGGGACTCACAGCATAATTAATTGCCTCCATCACCCAGCTGGCAAGAGGCAGAACTGGAATTCTCATCAGATGCAAGAGCCCCTTTCTCACCTGCCCCTTCCCTGAGCTCCTACCCGCAGACAGGAAGAACTGGTAGTAGCCCCATGGCCTCAGGCAGTCCCCTCAGGTGGACAACTCCAGGAGAGTGGAAGGAATATTGACTATAACCTTAGGGCATTCAGTGTTATGGTGAAACATGGCTGTGTAGGCCTAGGGTGAATGGATTGCGAAGAGCAGTGAAAAAGCTCATGTCCTGCTGACTCTGGCAGGAAAAGGTAGAGGCGCTGCCTGAACTTCCAGGCGCTCCTCGTCGTCGGCAGGCATAGTGGACCAGGCGCTGGAGAGGACTGACAGAAGAGACATCTCGGTCCTGGTGGGACTCTAATCCCGTAGTATCTGGCGGCAGTCAGTGTTTCGTGGAGTAACCATTGGATCACCTCTGCCGTGAAGTGTGCTGAGAATCCTGGCGCTGGAGATGAGAGAGGAGCTGCACTGAGGTGGGGGCACATTGTCTCCGCGTGTTTTATTTGCCTCATCCCACTGTGCTGATTGACTAATGGGCAGACAGGGTGTAAGCACTGCTGTTCCTAGTCTTGCTGTAATGCTTCATGCATTGTATTGCTAGATTAGAAACCAATATATCATTGTGGTTATGAATATAGTTTTGCGAGTTGAATGGACCTGGATTTAAGTTTTATCTTTAGTTTTAGTAGCTGTGTGCCCTTGAGCTTGTTAATCAGTCTTTCTGGGCATCAGTTTTACCATCTGTAAAATAGAGATGAGCGAAAGTCCTCCCTCTGTTAGTACTGTGATGATGATTAAATAAAATCCTTTAAAAATGACTCTATAGAATAACTGAATGTGTGATAAATACTTATACAAATTTTAATTTTTAAATGTGATTGAAAATTTGTGGGTCTCTTTCACCTGTTATTGTGACAAACTCTGGTAACTAGATAGATTTGATTTCAAGTCTGCCATAATAGTAACATTGTCAAATTAATAAATTTGTGGGAAACAAAGAAACATTAACATTCTGAGCCACTTGTAAAGCACATCTTGATTTTAGGTGCAAACCATGACAAGATTATATTTTAGAATCATGGCTACTTTAGTCATCAATTCTGAGCTCTACCTGGTTAAAAGGACTTTGCTTTTTTAATCTTCTCAATGTTATATCCAAAGAAATGAACTCAATTGAAGATTTGCTTCTTGTCATTTCTCACACAAAATCTTCAAACAGTCTTTGATGTGCTTTTGTCCAGTCTGTTTCACACACTGAGTGTGGGACAGAAAAATACATGCTCTTCCAGGTTATGAACACTTGGGTAGGTTATCTTCTCTCTCTGAGCCTCAGTTCCCCATCTGTAAAATGGGCTGGCATCCATCTTGGGGACCATTGTGAGGATTAAAGGCGATAACATAAACAAGTCCCCGAACCTTATGCCTTACACGGAAAGGGAGCTTGATACATTCTTGTCTGCTTCCTCTTGCTTTCACACAACAGACTGTGTGCTGCATGAATTAGAGCTAAATGACTTGTACATGAAGGAAATGGCATGGGATGACATGGAACATTTCTGAATAAAACAGAAATTAGACCACTGAAAGTTCTCAGCCTGTGTATTTAGCCAGCACTCATTGTGTAATGAACAACAAAGTGACAAGCTGGCTGCAAAACCTCCAGATTAATTATGCTACCCAATGGACGGTGGCCAGAGGGGATGCTTGTGGAAGGATCTACCTGGATCAGCAAAAGAGGGGATCTTCTGATAAATCCAGGATTGCAGGGAGGCTCTGAGAGGCAGGAGCAAGCTTGCTAAATAGGACCTGGTTCCTCTAAGAGAATCGGGCTCTTCTTTTGTCCAGTCATTACTTTTAAAGTTCTTACACTAGATCCTCACCTGGTTCCCGCTTAGCCCAGATTCATATGTTGGAACTTCACTGTCAGTGTGATAGTGTTCAGTGGTGGGGTCTGCAGGAAGTGAGTGAGACATAAGGCAGAACCCGCCCAAATGAGATTAGCGCTCTTATAAAAGAGGTTGGTGGAAGCAGTTCTTTTCCTCCCCGCTGTGGAGACTCATGAATAAGGGACTGTCTTTGAGGGAGACAGCAAGCCCTTGTCAGACTCTGAATCTGCTAGTATCTGATCTTGCAATTCCCAGCTTCTAGAAGTATAGGCAAAAATATTACATGTAAATTACTCAGGGTAAGGCATTGACAACTCATTTCATGCCAGATATTATCTAAGGCTGAGCATCCACTAGTACATTAAGAGATACATGGTGCTTGTTCTACGGAGCTTCTAATCTGAAGGAGCAGATAGACAATAAAGTGCATAGAACTATAACTTTGGATAAGTGTCATAAAAAGTAAGAAAGGGGCACAGGAATAACAGGAGAATATCAGGTGATCAAGGAAAGCCTTGCAGCGAGGCTGACATCTAACCAGTACAGCAAAGCACAGAGGCAGGAGTGTCCTTGGCTGAGGGAAACGGGAAAGAGCTTAGGATGTTGAGGACCTGAAAATAGGCCGTTGGTAGTGACACTGACCAAAGGGAGAGTCTCTTCTCAAACAGCTGATAGTCTTAATATTTTAATAGTGCATGAGGGTGAATCTAAAATACTAACTATATGATGTGCAAAATACTTGAACTTGCAGGAGGTAATGCATGCAATGGAGGTGAAGGGTGACTGGTCATGTTTTGCTTCTCATGGTGGCATGTCAGCACAGCTCACCCATATGCACTTTCGCTACTATGATTCAAGGGAAGCTTTGCCTCTGCAAAAGTGAAGGTGTGGAGTATTTGTGGAGTATTTGAGAGTATTTGTCCACTGTACTTGTTTTACTTAGAATGGTCACTGGCTCTTAGAATGACCAAATCATCATGCAAACTGAGTTAAGAACCCAGAAATGCATGAGATTTTCTTCCAATAGTAGAGTATTTGAAAGCAGTTCCATTTGATTTTCACTGAGTGACCAGTAGTCCTAAAGCAGTGTATTTAATAGATGTTGGATAAAATAAAGGTCTATGGAAAAAATAAGTTGGAAAACCTTAGGGGGAGGGTGGTAAACAGTGTCAGATGACTTTATTGCAGGACTTCCTGGAGCCTTTCAGGAGCTTGGAACTTCTCAAATGATATAATGAATGTTTATCTTTCTGTTAAGGTAAATATCAAGTGAAAGGAAAAGCTTAAAAGTATTATTTAAAATTCCCTTAAAATAAAATATTTAGAAAAGACCCAGTTTATGTGCCAGAATTAAGACCAAGAGTATTGGACAATTAGGAGGGTAAAACAACTTATATGCTACAACATAAAGAATTAATGGAATGGAATTTCAGCTCTGATATGAAAGGCAACCAAATTCGTATGTTTCAAATTATTTCCCTTCAGAAGTTAACTATACAATCTGTGGTCGGTAGGTTGCTTCCCAGTGAGTGTGTAAGGGTAAATGAGGCTTTTGTGTAATCTGAATACATTTGAATGGGTGGGTATTTTGGGGGAACAGTCTATTATAGATGCCCTCTGTGAAAATAGGATGTATTGGAAAGTGAAGGAGACAGGACTATTTAGAGGGTGGAGTTGAGCCTAGCCATATGGTCGGTGCCACAGCAGGCAAGCCTGTCAGGGGTAGGCACTCTGGGAATGCAGGCGAAAGGGAATTGTCCTGAAAGAAGCACATGCATTCCGCCAGGAGGAAATGAGGACAAAGGGCTGTGGGCAAGACTCTGCTCGGTGACTGGCACTTGTGGTGATTGGAGCCAACACTGGATGTTGAATCGTGTCTACACAAAGTTGATTAGGATGGATGGGAGCCTCCTAATGCCCTAAAACCATTCAATCCAGGGCAAACCACACTCATCCAAAGTGCCCTATACAAGATTGGCTTCTGTTTTGCAATGTGTGTGACTAAATTTACTCAACTCATTAAAGACCTATAAATAGATCTTCCAAGAAAGTCTTCTTTCTCTAACTGATCCTTATTCCAAATGTGTCTCTGTAGCGGCCATTTATCCATTCAAAATGTGTTGGTTGTATTAAAATTTCAAACTTTCTGGATTGGATGGAACAAAAAAGACAACTTCAGTGGTATGCCTTTATGCAGAGTATGTACCTTGTACTGTGACGACTTTAAGATTTGCTAACAATGCTGATGAAAAGACATTGTTTGACATCAACTTCCCATTCCATCAGCGGGGAATGAACATGGCACTGTTACAAGAATCTTGGTAGTTGATCATCTCTCCACTTCCTGTCATGCTGTGTGCACACAACACTGATGGAAATGCAGCCAAATATCTGGAAAACTACAAACAAATGCACATGCTGGGTTTTCCAAACTAACACACTTTCTTGGAATAATAGATGTAGAATGCTTATCCATTACAACTTCTAACATAAAGAACTGGAAAAAGGTGCTGGCTCACTAAGATTTTGCTTTGCCACTGCTCCCCACCCTACCCTTCACTGTGCTGGACATGGTTCTTTGAAGACAAATCATGAACCTCCTGGACTCTTGAGCTAACATAATAGACCTGGTATCGTGAATTAGTCTCCCACTCATACATAATTGCATACATATATTATAATCTGTTAATCTTATGCTAGAGGAATACATGAAATTTTCACACAGAGTAATTATCACAGTTATGGTTATATTATAATATATACAAATGACCTTAATGTCACGTCAAAATGCATGTCCCTGGGAAAATTCTTGTTTCAAACCCTAAGAGCAAAATTGATATTATGAAACAAGATATTTTATGACGTGGTAATGAATTAATTTTCTCACAACATTATATAAACAGTTGCTAAAATTAAATCATCCCTGTGTTGGTGACAATGGTTTAAAATGTCTTGCCTAAATATATTTTGTTATATTAGACTATATAACATCTTGAATTGTTTCCTAGAGACTCGGTTGTTTTCTTTCATATATGGATAGCAAAGAAAATCTTTAAAAAACAGAATCTAGCTCATTTGGTCATGCTTAGAATTTTAATACATGGAGCCTTGGGAGTGAAGTCCAGCCTCCTCCTATAATGTCAAATATGTCCCTTAGAAGGGGACTTAATAGGCCCCTTAATAGGGAGGGACTAGTTTGGTATAAGGTTAATATCCAGAATGGCCTTGGCTGATGCTCTAAACTCCCTGGTTTCAGATATTATTTTGGGCAATAAATCATGTTCCTGTTCTCTGTTATGAGTCTGGGGTTTGGGTTGGATGCCAGGGCTTCTTGGATGGTAAAAATGTATCCTCTCTTTCTTGTCTGGGTATTTCTCTTCTGATAGAGAAGCCTTCTTCTGTACGTTTTTGTGTATAAAATCCCTCTGGATCTTTGTTACTTTGACGTTAGCAGATTTTACCAAATTTACCTAGGATTGTTGCTATGTATGTATCTGAATAAAAGTATCACAAGCTTGGTGGTATGAAGTGGACTCAGGGAAGTGCATCACTTAATCAATACAGAGTCTCAGATGAAAATCTGGAATTTCCATTTCACTCTATATAATTCCCTGACTCAAATAAAAAAATCTTATCTTGAGATTGGAACTCATTAGCATGTCAACAAACCAGGTAAATTAGATACATTTTGGTGGGTTTAAGAATTATACAAGGGAGAAACCTATAAGAGAGATACTCCAGAAATTTGTAGAAAAGGATGCCTCCTTTCTAGGTTACTGAAGGAGTACTATTTTCATGTTGCTTTTCTAATGTCGACATCTGAGATTATCTCAAGTGCTCCATTGGACATAATTTTTTTCTGGCTGTTCTATGTGGCTTTATCAAAGTTCCTATTGGAAATAGTAATAACTCAGAATTAAGGCTGGGGTTCTCCATTTTTTCATTTCTCGTCTGAAATCTAGAGGTTAATTGCTGTTTTACTTTGAATTATTCAATTCCATTTGTATTTATAAAGCACCAGCTGTACATCCAGTCCTGGGTGGTATGTGAGTTCCCAAAGGCATTCAAAACTTAGTCTCTCCAAAAATGTATGTATGTATATATGAATATACATATATGCAGGAGGGCTAACATGGTTCTACTATTGTATTATATCACTTAATGCTAAGGAATAATTGATGACGGGTTATTTGATCAATCTTGTATGTCTGTATGTGTTATCCTGAACACACACTTCGAAGATATCAATATGCAAAGCAGCAACTATTGGTGGTTTTTTT
>PVLD010010223.1:0-34731 GCA_004027595.1 Dinomys branickii | reverse complement strand
GTCTTTGGTTTTTTGTTTTTTGTGTTTTTCTGTTGTTGAGAGGATTAATTGTCTGACCAATTTTGCATGTCTGTATCTGGGTTCATATATATACACTTCGAAGATATCAATGGGTAAAGCAACAACCACTGTTGGGTCCATGTCACCTTGTCTGTAGATCAGTTTTGATTGTACTATTTTTATGCTAATTTGTGTCTGTTTGTTAATATGTTTTTGTGCTTTTATTTTTTAAAAAATAAAAAAAATTAAAAAAAAACTTAGTCTCTTTTTGGGAGTTTGCAGTCAAGTCGAGAGGCAGGACTGTAAACAACAAAGTAATCATAATGGTAATGTGGTGTCAACACATACAGCAGAGTGACCTTAGTCCTCCAAATGTGCCATGTGGGCCACTAGTATTAGCGTCAACTGGGGATTTGCTAGAAAACAACCTTCATGTACATAAGATCTCCTCATTAAAGTTTAGGAGACAGATAAACAATGAGCACCAGAGAAGTTTATCTGTGGTGAGGTTGGTGTAGGCTGTAGCTGTGGGCAAAGGCTCTATACAGAACAGAAATTGTTCCTGGAAGAAGGGTAGGATCTGGGGATTGTCAGCCAGAGTGTCTGAAATTGTCACTCATGGAAAAGCCATCTCCTCTAGGGTGATTGTTTAAAATGCTGAATTTTTGAGAGAATCTACATTTTTTTCTACAAAAGAATAAATATTGACATAGTTTTTTCCCCTCAATAACTTCTGTTTTTCCTTGTACTTTTAAGCAGCTCAGCCCGGGCTGTTTGGTGCCTCTTCTGAGGCAGGATAGACCGAGTATACTTATTTTGAATGTTAGGAAAACAATTCTTTGAGTATTTTTTCCTTCTAATTTTGAATTTTCCTGGATTACTGCCAGTGGTTCTGCAATTCAGTCAGCAAGTTATTAGGGATGAACAGTATCTAGGATCAGAAACTTTAAGGTAGCTATACATTCTTTTAATTGTTATTTATCATAAACTCCTTAATGTTTTGCGAATTGAAGATACTTTACATGGTGAGAAAGAAAATCTAAGGGAAACGAGAGGTAATTGTGCATTTTCTTTATCATCTGTCAACATTATGTCACCTATTCCAAGCAATGAGTCAATTTGTGTCATTATATTTCTTGCTCTCCTCCAAAATTTAACAACATTTTTGTTGTCCTTGGCTTGTTCCCCAATCCTCAGCTTGTCCTGGGCTAGCCAAGAAGACACTAATCCTTCTGCTTTGAGTCTCTGCTTCATATGTGATGACTGACACATTTTGATCAAGATCTTTTAGAATCCAACTTCATCAGAGAAATCCCTTTATAGCCACATCTGCTTCTTTGCATCTTCTTTACATCTTCCTTCTTTTCGTTCCTTCTATGGCCATATTTAACTTGACTGTCAGAAATTCTTTTGATTATAGCTTTCCATCTGTAGAATCTGATGTCTGTGGTAATGTACCCATCATCCCCCCTCCACTCCCAAGCATTTTGAAATCTGCTCACCAAAAATCAAGGATACACTTATTGAGTATTCTTTACTTCTTTTCATTGCAATTTAAACTTATTGTCGATACAACTACTCTGTTTTACTATTCTTGAAGCTTCCATATTACCTGCAAATTTTCCAGAAGGAAGTTCCTGCTTGGTGGGATGTAGTATGCTTTGGTGGAAAGAGCACAGCTCTGATAAGGTGTGTGACCTTGGGCGAATTGGGAAACCTACCTAAGCCTCAGACAGTGCAATGGTTTATGTCTAGATGTCCCCCCAAACCTTCATGCAGTCATAGGGTTTTGGGGAGGTGGCTGAATCTAACGTGTACAAGGGATTAAGGGTGCTAGGATTAAAGGTGGGTGATTGCTGGATCAGTACACTGTTTGCATTGGCACCACCCTAATCCTGCTAGAATGGCTGCAATATAAGGGACAGAAAGAGGCTTGTCCCTCCTGCTTTTCTTGCTTGTTTTTGCTATTTTCTGCCATCATGAACTATTGCCCCCTCTGCCATGTGCCACTCTGTCTTAGAACCAGCCGATTATGGACTGAAATCTCTAAAAACTGTGAGCTAAATAAGCCTTTCCCCTTTTAACTTTGGGTGTCAGGTATTTTGTGTCAGCAGTGAGAAAATTAAGACAGGTGTCTCAGCTGTAAAATGTAAACAAAATTCACCCTGTGGGTTGCTGTGGCAATTACATAAGAAATGCTGTCAGATGACTCATTATGATATAGGAGTATTATAAAAGGTGTTTAATACTTTCTCCTAAGACCAGAACTGCGCAGTACTTAGGAGTTCAATGGACACTCCACTTTTAGCAGCAGAACAGCTTCTACTGTCTGAGGGAGAAGGTGGGGATGAGGACGGTACCCACCTGGTACTGGAACAGTCCCTGTGCCGCTGTTTATCCCAAGTAGCAGCCCTGTAAATAGAGAACTTTTTTCCATTGTAGAGATGGAGAAACTGAAGAATTAGAAAAAACCCCACATGTAATACACTAAAAATGGTCGGGCATAGATGCAAATCCGTGTGTACCCTACAAGGAGGTTTGTGACACTCTGCCTCCCTTCAGCCGTCTGCCCAGCCCCCCTGGATGCTCTCCACAGACAGCAACATCTCATACTTCCCTGTTAGCCCAGTTCAAGTCTCTTGATGGTGTCACCGCTGTGCTCTTTCTACACTCACAACAAAGTATAAGGATGTTTCGGAGGCCTCTGACTATGACATTTCCCTATGATTTTGTTGCTCCCCATGTGGTTACCACTTCTGCTGGATGAAACTCTTCTTCCCCACATGTCTTGATGACATCTTTGTCCAGTACCACAGGTTTCTAGCCCCTTGAAGGACAAACAACACAGTTTTCTGTTAGTTATTAGGATTCTGTCATACTGGTTTCTGAGCTTTGGTCTTTGATTTGATTCAAAGCTCTCTCTTCACAGGGTGGAGAAGAGTTCCCAGCAGGATGTCAAGAGCAGAAAGGAGGGGTTGTTTCCTTTCTTCCTCTCCCTTTCCTTTTCTCTGCACTGAGGGCTTGTGGTGGGGTAGGAGGAAGGGGACAGTATCCAGTCATTCTGCCTACCTGAGATAAACGGGTGATGGTCCTATCCCTACAGCATTAGGAGTGGTTGGTCTTGTGTGTCAGTTTGACTAAACTACAGTGACCAGTTTGATCAAACAGCAGTCAGATTTTGCAGCAAAGGTATTTTAATGATGTGATTAACAGTAATACAGTCGACTTTAAATAAAACAGACTACTCTCCATAATATGGTTGCCCCCATCTAATCAGTTAAATGCCTTAAGAGCAAAGGCTGATGATCCCCTAAAAAAAGAATTTCACTTCTAGACTGCAACATGGAAACCCTGCCTGATTTTCAAGGCTTCAGGCTCAAACAGTAACATCAACTCTCACCTGACCCTCCAGCCTCCTGACTTGCTTTACAGAGTTAGTATTTACCATTCCACACAATTTCATGAGCCAGTGGCATCAAATGTCTATCTCTCTTTGTCTTGTTGTAGATACAGGCATACGTTGCTTAGTGGTGGGATGCATTAGGTGATTTTGTCACACAATAACAAAATGTGTACTTGCATAAATTAAGATGGTTATGAAGTCACTAAACAATATGATCTTCTTGGACCACCATCTTATGTATGATGTGCCATTTGATTAAAATGTTAGGCTGTACAGTAACAATCCCTCAGATAGGGTGTCCATGTTCAGGGAAGATAGAAGATGCTCCATTAGGAAGCAGTAAGAAACACTGTAACTTCTACCTACTACATAGAGTTCTTGGTAATCCCAAGAAACAAAAAATATCAGCCTCATTAATGTTGAATATAAAGATGGGCAGTAAAATCTTTCTTGTATCCATATAGCATGTGGTTGCATTTCATGCAGAAGGCTTGAGGATTTATGAGCTAGAAGGAGTTTGCTAGTGGTACTTATAGTCATGACTTTCATAGCTTCAGGCAACTTGCAATTCATCTGTGGAGGGTTAAATGTGTTAATGGCTAATATTATCGAATTCTTTCTATCTATTACCTATCTTTCAATTATCTATCTATGTATCTATCTATCTATCATGTATTCACTATCTTGGTGCTGGGGATTGAGCCACCTTCGAAGCCTTACACATGCTAAGCGTGTACTCTATGATTGAGCTATACTCCCAACCCCACAATATTATGTAATTTTAGATAAACCAATCCTGATGCAATTCACACTTGGTTTCTATCATTTTTTTCAGAGAATCCATAAGTTGAAGCCAAAGTTCTTAATATGATCACAAAGTAATCAGAAAAAAAAGGAAAGAAAAGAAAAAGGGCACAGCAGATACATGGCCCAAGTGTAAGTGCTTCTTTATGTTTGTGTCAAGGTAAAGACAGAAGTCTGAGATGCTTTGGTCAGATCTGCTTTGGTCAGAAAGATTGACAGCTTTTCTGATTATCAAGAAGACTAATAGAAATGGTTTTACATTACGTTTGACTTACTGTGTGTTCCTTCTATAATTCTGAGATAAATAGTTGAGACTATTTCTAGCAGGTATTTCCTGACCCTGTTCTGTTGTGTGCTTCCTGTATTCCCTGATATTACATAAATAGATGTGTGTGGGTGATTCTAAGATGACTTCAGAGCAATGGTGTGTGAATGGGTGAGTTACAATACAGAAAGTTTAGAACTACATTGTAGATGGCACTGCTTTTTGCCAAGTCTGAGGTTGGAAGACATCTAAGAAAAATAATAAACACATACATAAGAGCTCATGTAAAGATGTAAGTTTATACAAAAAACAAAGGTTAAGGATCAAGGGGTAAGTGGAGAGGAGTGAGAGGGGAAGGAAAGGGAATGAAAACAGGAATTTAGATATACTATGTCCATGTGTCAACTCCCCCATGAGGCATGTAAACATTATGTACTGCAAATGTACTGCTAAATAAAATAAGAAAGTCTATTTTAAAGAACTTGAAGAAATGAATTTGTAAATTCAAAAAATTTCTACAAATTGAAGTGTATTGCCACAATATGCTGAAGCAATGTACCACATTACATTGTCAAAACTATGGATATTAAGCATTGAATGCGTTTATAATTAATAACACACTGTGAAGGTGTTGGTTCCAAAGCGGTGGTATAACATCATGCTGTGTTAGTTGAACATTTTGCAAATAAACCGTAACATTTCCCCCCAAAATGTTTATTGCTTGTTAATGAGTTTTACAGATCTATTTTTGAAGGAATACTTCCTCACCAGGGATACTTGGACTGGTGAGAGTACAAAATGACAGTGCAAAAAGAGACAGCAGAGGACTCCTGGGAGAATCATCATATCTGCGTTAAGTGATGTGCATTTCATTATCCTGAAAAATTTGAGCACATTATAAAGCAACGTCTTGAGGTTGAGGTCAAGTCCTTTCTTTTTCCTTTGATCTGGCCATGCTTGTTACCTCCTGCCTGCCAAGACTCCTCACTCACAACACATCTATCTACTCACTGCTACAATACTGGATGACAAGTCACTGAAAATGACTCAAGTTGATCTGAGGGAAGGGTTTTGGCCACATGAGCATTACCTAGTCTGGGTTCATCAGTGAACCTAGATGTCATACAGCAGCAGTGACAGCCCAGTGTCCTGCAGGCCTCAAAAGCATGGACTGTGCAGTCCTATTTCTTTAAAAAAAAAAAAGGAAGAAGCAAGAAAACATCCCAAATCACACAGTAGTATGAGGCAAAATATCTGATTACAGAGTCTAAAACCGCTTTGTGTATGTAATTTTTGAAGAGGAAAAAAATTACAAGCCAGCAGCAATGAAGTGCTTAGTACAAGATTTCAGTTTTCAACCTTGCAGCTATTACATTTCAATCTGAGCAGCAGGAAGATTCTGCTGATCCTAGACTAACGAATGTCAAGAAGGAAATGGCTTGCTTTCTTCTTCTAGTAGGTGGTTATTGTTTTAAAAACGAAGAGCCTTAAACCTGGCTGAAATCCAAGGCATGTCACATAATCCTGATCCAGAGATATGCAGTGAGAATCCCCAGCCCCGAAATATTTGATTAGAGCATATGTAAATTGTCCCGTGCTCTTGGCATGGGCCCAGCCAGGAGTGACAGTGTAGATTATGATGTTCTGATACCATCAAAGGTTAGTATTATTTTCCCCCTAAAGAAAATAGAGCTTGTTTATTCAAGAGGTCGGATAGTTCTTGGTATGGCAGATAATTTCTGCTCATATTTAATAAAGAAATGAGCAATGAATAGTGCAGTTCATGGAATTCTATGAATCCAACAGATTTTAAAAAGTTAATAGCACAGTTAACGCTGAAACATGTAGTCACACAAAGAACTACGAGCAGTTACCTTCCCTGACCCCTAGTTCTGAAGCTGTAATAACTGATCCTGAGCCTCAAATCAGAAAATTAAATCTCAGAGACTCAAATATGTATCAGACTCATTGAGAAATAATGGATTCCTTAAAATCAGCAAGAAATACATTTTCTTGCTAAACAATTAGTTGATGAGGAATTTAAACATTTTATCTAGTATGTGTATGTACTAGCACTGGAAGAAATGAAATTCACAGAAACCTTAAATGCTTAAATTCAAAGATTTCCAGAAAACAGCTCCGTTCTCTTGCTAATGTCACTGGTCTGATCCTTTGCATCTTGTGGCAAAGAGTGGGTAACCTAACTCCATTCGAAGTATGGTTAAAATAGCACTAGCTGAAGCTTCTCTTATCAGAGTGATAAAATACACATTTATTAAGAGAATGATGTTGCTGTGATTCAACACAACAGAAATGTAATATAACATGTGCACACATCCATACATATGTGTATATATTCATGTATATACATGCATGTATTTAACATAGTTTGCCATCTACAGAGAATTACAGTATATCTAGCAAGCAAATCCAAGAGATATGGGTGTTTCCTCTACATCTCATGCATGATTTGGACAAGAAACATATGTATTTCCCAAAGTTGTGAGTTTTCTAAAAAAAATGTAGATGAAATCTTTCCTATTGGGTTCTAGAAATAGTTAAATCATTGAAACAAAAGTGTTTCCCACCCATAAGAATGAAGAGGGGGAAGGGACAGAAGCTAGATGCAGACAGTCTTGCCTGGAGACAAAAGTGTGTGCCATGCTTCGGAACAGACAATAGAAACCTAATGAGGTAAAAAGTCGGCCGAGATTGTGATCTGGTTTTCACAGATTAAACTAATGTCAGTGAGGAGAAAAAGAGTGAATGAGCCTAAATGGCTTTGAGACACCTGCAAAGAATTGTCTTCCCAGCAGTAGATTCTTTGGGTATTGTTTTATACAGCATTTTACAGCAGAGAGAATGGAACGAGGAAATGGGGGGAGAGGTGGTAACCTTTTCCTCCAGCTCCTTCCTACCGCAGAAGTTTCCCTTGTACCCAAAGCCTCCATCTCGGTGTTTGTGTCAGGAAGGAGCTGCCCGTGGATCCTCTCAGTCTGTCTTTTAAAACCCTACAGTTTTATCAATAAGAAAATAAAATCACTGAAGCTGGAAGGTGCATTCCAAGTTTTAGAAAGAAAGTTTTTAATGCTGACATTTTATAGCACGTTATCTGCGCAGTATATGGGTTGAATTCTTGGCAGAATTCGAAGGGGCTATTTTGGATTCATTCGTTCATTCTTTGGGCACTGGATCAGATATTTCTGGGCACATATTTTACGCAGAACTCAAGCGAGGTCCTCCTGTAACTAATTGAGAATTTGGATTGACAGTCCCATCTGAGGGGACATATTCCCATTTCTATGGGTAACAGCTATATAAGAGAATGATAGCAGTTCTCTGAGGGGTAGATAAAGATGTGGGAGAGATGAAATCTACATAGCTGCGCTTAGGCCTTGAAGTCCTCTGCTACCATTTGGAAAAAGTAAAAATGAAATGCTTATTTTCATTCTAAGGCAATTACACTTTATACTCTCTGGAAATTAATCACTGATGTGGTATGTATGTACTGAAAATTTCATTTCAAAGTTTAACCATATTCAGTTAAGTGTCTAATCATCTTACTATAACTTCATTTTATCAGAGAACAGTTTGAATTATGGAAATATAATTTGATGTTAAAGAAAGAATCAGAATCTAAGCAGGGTAACAAATTTATGTTAACTTTTCTGTGATTGTTTCTTTTCTAAAGAAATAAGTCAGCTTTATTGAGCTACAATTAGTGTGCAGTAAAACTCCCCCTCTGGTGTGTGTGTTCTGACAAATTCATGCAGTTATTAAACCACTCTCATCAAGATAAGGCATAGGGTTCCAATCCCGCAAAAATCTCTTGCTTCTTTACGTTGAACCTGCGGTCTCTGGCAGTGGCTGATCTGTTTTCTGTCCTATAGTTCTAGAGTTTTGCCTTTTTCACAATGTGATATACATGGTATATGATATATAGCCTTTGAAGTCTGGCTCTTTTCACTTATTATATTATATTATATTAGAGATTCACCTACATTGTTATGTTTGCCAGTAGCTCATCTTTATTGCTGAAAAGTATTTTGTGTGGTTCCACTCTTTCAAATGGAATATGTCTGCTGGCTGGTTTTTCTGTGTTAGTTATGATGGAGTCAAGGGCAGGGAGAGCCTTTCTTGGCCAGCACTGGGCTCTCTCTGCCAGTTCTGCCATGAAAAAGCCCCAGAGGACACCTTTGAGCCTAGGTGATTCCAAACCAAGGAAACATGATGGTTATAAACATGAACTATGTTCTTATACCAGTGGCGGTAATTCTGATTTGTGAAGAATGACTGGAGATAGATAACAAACTAAATTTCTAATGATACCAGGGATTGATTTTTTAAAAATCTCTGCAAATAGACTGCTCAACATTAACAAATGTTTTCCTAAAAAAGAAAGAGAAAAAGAACTATTTAGAGGGTTGGAGGTGGTCCTAAAAGATGATTTCAGCAATCACAGATGACTAAGACATTCTTTGAAGCACTAGTGCATATATTTATTTAGCACTTTCTAATACTTACAGTACTCACCATACATACCATCTCAGTTAAGGGTCACAGAGATCTTACAGGGTTGCCAGGGTGCTTGCTGCTCATACCGTAAGGGCAAGAGCTGGAAAGCCCAAAGGCACAGTGGCTTGCTCAGGGCTGGCCAGCCGGTCACTGTCTGCAGCAGCTCAAAACCCTGAGACGCTTCATCCCCAGCCCCATGTGAACTAACTGGACCAGATTCCTATTAACGAATTTGGGCAGCAATATTATCAGAGTTTAGTATTTAAGGTTCTAATAGCTAGACTCATGAAAATTCAGCCATAAGTCTCTTGTTAATTCATAAAAAATTGGATTTTTTAAAAGGATACAGTCTTACCATGTTGTTAGGTTAAGTACTTCTAAAACAAACCAGCAAACAACGTATTGTAAATTAGACCATTTTGGAATTTGTGTAATTTAAATGGTTGAGTTATTTTATGTGAGGGAAGTGACTTACACAATATTCATTAGCTAATTTTCATGATGTTTTGTTGTTTTTTTTTTTAACGCATTGGGCCAAATGACACTTTCAGGGATGCCTGCAGAATTTTAATTTACATAATAGGTCTACATTCAGCTCTTTATATAGTGGCTGCCTTTTGATTCAAGAAGGTGTTGAACATTGTAATTTCCCCCTTTGTAAATGAAGAAAATCAGCCTTTGCCTGCTGAATCATATACTCATGTCTGATAAAGAGCAGGTTCCTCATAGGTGTGGGTTTCAGGAAAGTGAAGTTCAAGCTCTAACCATTTGGCTAATGGGAGTAAAACCAATGACATACACATATTTATCCTATTGAGTCGCTTAGTGATGCTGTCTTCCTTCCACCTGTTCTTTTTTTTGTGTGTGGAGGTATCAAAATCACGGAAAGGAAAAAGAACCGAGAAGATTAAATGAATTTGTTGAAAATATCCTCTAGGCAATATTGTAATAAAAACAAAATTTTATTGTTCATATTTATCTGGAAGCTGAGTCTTTGCAAAAACTTCCGCATGTATTTCCCCATCCTCCTGGGAGGAAAATAGTAATATTTATAAGCCAATGGGTTTGCTTAAATTTAGTTTTTACATGTATATGAGTTTTACTCAAAGTAACTTGATGATAAAAGCAACACCACATGAAAAATCTTTGCTGTGTTATTTTGATGCCTGCCTGTTTCAAGCATTGTGGATGACTGTGTGGCATGTCACACACTACATTCTACGGTTACCTTTGGCATCTTAGAGCTATTATTTGTCTTGTGGATCTATGGTTTAAGAAAAAAAATGTTAGCTGGAGCTAGGGAGCACTTGGTACTTAACATAAACAGCTGTTAATTATAAAACTGCAGTCATTTGTAATTTACTAAAAATGTTGATGTGTCTCTCAAAGAATTTTTAGGAAGGCATGAAATCCCTTTCATCTCTGCATCTGATTTCTACATTTGTTACCTCCTCCCCATAAAGAATGCCTTTTCTCCCTTCAGAGCCCTATCATGGATTATAAAACCAATAAAATATCTTTTTGGGGGAAGCCAAAATGTATTTGAAGGAATTAGGGTTGATTTGGGAGATGCAGTGCTGATGTTATAGCAAATTAGTTCTGTTAAATATAAGTAGGAAGAGTGTTCTGTATATTCTGCCATCAAAGAGACGGTCATGTGTGTGTGTGTATGTGAGTGCAGCATCCTTTGATGGAAAGCTTCTTGCACCTATCAGTAGGTGTTTAATCACAGTCATATTGCAACAAAAATAAAAGATGGGCCGAGGACGAGAAGGTCTTCTGGAAATGCTGTACACAATGGTGCAGTATAAGACACATTTCTTGTATTCAAGACTGTCTTTTATTTTGTTTACACAACAAAGTTATTACACTAATTAGGTAGTAATATGCTGCCTGTGAGGACTTTCTATGTTGATTGTTGATAGCATCTACTTGAGGATGCAGATCTGCAGCCAATATGTGATTATTATTATTTCAAAATGATATGATCAGAATGGCAGTTTTGTGGGCGTTCTCTGGCTCTTTGCCGCTGAGTGTGAGGTTTAACAACGGATAGTAGAAAAAATTCAGAAGGATTTGAAGGATTCTTTTTTTCAAGCTCTTTTGAAAGAATGTGGATGGACAGTACTTTGGACTGATGACTCAAATCTAAGGCTCTGTGTGTATGTGTGTGTGTGTGTGTGTGTGTTTGTGTGTGTGTACACGCCTGCCAGCCAGCCCGTGCTGGAGAGTTTCATTGATATGTGTGCAACCTCACTAGGGGGAGCTCTTGGCTGGCTGTTCAGCAGCCTAACCATTGTCTGTAGGAGACAATTTTTCTTTGTTTGAAAATTTACAAATCATCAATGAAAATGCCACAAATATGGCCGAAGTTTGGGGGCTATGTCACTAGTTCTCAATTCTGCCTTCAGGTGAGGTTAGAATGAGGATGTGTTTTTCTCCTGGTTCTTTACCCAGACATTAGTTTCCCACATTTCCGTCATTTAACAGATTTCAGAGCTACTGTAAATATCTTTCCACCTAGTAGTAGGGCTTCTCTGCAGCTCATTCTTTCTGAAAGGCTCTCTGCTGAAGCTTCGTGATAACAGTGAGAAAGTATACCTTCTCAAGGCCCCAGGACTCAGATCAACTACTTAAATGACAATAGAAATATGACTGCCACAAATGACCTTGTGATGCTCGCTTAAAATTTTGGAACAAATACACCTGATTAAAAGAGTTACGGTGTATGTGGAGGTAGTCAGCTGAAGAGACAGGAAAAATATTTGAAAATCTTTATAAAGTGATTACTTATGGAAGGAAAAGAGACTATGCCAGCCCTAAGGAAATGGTGACACAGGCTCAAATGTTTCTAGGTTTTATTGTCCTTATTCTCCAAATCTTCTCTAACCCCTCCTTACCAGTGTGTGTGTGTGTGTGCGTGGTGGTGGTGGTGGTGGTGGTGGTGGTGGTGTGTGTGTGTGTGTGTGTGTGTGTGTTTAAATTGGAGGAAAAAAAATAAAGCAAAGTGCTTCTTTCCCTACCACGTTCCTTTCCTTTTTTTCTCCACTCTAATGACATTTGGCAGACTCGGCTGTGTAATGCTTGACTGGTTTTATTGTTGTCTGTTCCCAGTGGGGAATAGTTGACACTGCTCTCTGTTTTCAATTGATATCCATTTTCAACAATATTGCTTTCTATTAGATTCCTGCACAGTTTGTGCCAGGCAAACTGAATATTTACTGGGCTGACCTCAAAGCCTTCAAATCAACAAACACCAGAATAAGCAAAAGATGCATTTTTTAAAGATCAAATGTTTTCAAATGCTGTTTTAAAAATTATTGTTTTTAACCACACTGTGAGCTGCCGATTAAATGATATTATATTGGCACTTCTGAGAGCCCCTTTGTACTTCTTCATTTTCACACATTGAGTAATGGGATTAAACATTAAAAGAATCGCTACATATACTCCCTCGACAAGGTTAAGAGTAATTCAGTTTTTTCACATTTAGCAATCTTTCCTTCTGAGCAGTCAAGCATTTTTTGCCCATTATTTTAATGGAGACATAGATCGTAGTAGCATACAGAGCAGAGAAACTGAGTCTGACAGCAGAAGATAGCCAGCCGCTGAAAGGGTTCCTGAGTACCAGGTGCTCTGTGTTAGAAGTGAGGGGTCCAAGATTAAATTTAACCATAAAGAAAGCCAGAGGGCCAGTGAGTTGCATGAATTTTTCTCACATATTGTCTTCAGTTCGCTACACAAAGTTTTGAAGAGTCTTCATCACATACTCTACCTACATCACAGTGTATCGAGCTGCAGCTGGCATGTAGGAAAGAGCTGTTTTAATTTTGGACATAATCAAGAAAAAGATTTAAAAAGAAAAGCATTTGGTTTTATGATAAGCACCTCAAGCATGACTGCAATATAGCCAAATATGTGTAGTTACTTTTCTAAAAATCATGTCATTCTTGAGCTGGGCTTGTTGGCACATGCCTATGATCCCAGTACTGTGGGAGGCCGAGGCAGGAAGGATCCCAAGTTTGAGCCCAGCCTGGGCAATTTAGCTACTTAGTGAGATCCTTTCTCAAAATAAAAACAATCTTAAAAGGCTAGAGATGCGGCTCATTGCAATGGGTTTGGGGTTCAATCTCCAGTATCACAAAAAATGAAATAAAATAAAATAAAAATAGACTTCTTATTCTTTTACACTAAATTTGAAACCAAGTAGCCAACTGTAATGAGAATATGTCTGAATAAGATAATTGGCTACTTTGGGGTAACCATTAGGAATTCAAGCAAAGAAGCTTGCACAGTGACAGATGTTTGACTTACAGAAAGGGCAGTGTTAAGAGACATTACGGCTTCAACGTGCTTTTGCAAACGCTACACAGACCACCAAACCCACCCCTCTGCCGAAAATAATGTCAAGTTACAAGACTCCAATGCATCACAGAAAAAGGATAATGAGCCCTCCTTTCTACTTTCAAAGGCTCTTCCCTTCCTTTCCTTTTTCTCCTTCTTTTCATGTTACTGTCTAGATCAGCAGCCTTCTTTCTTTCAAGCTGTGACTAATTTCTGATCCCATTTCTTGCACTCAAACTGCAGCCAGTTCCCGGTGCCAAGCACTTCGCATATGTGTCATCTCCCCCGATAGCAACCCCACGCACAGAGCCCCATCTTACTCCCGGTTGTAGGACACGTGTGTCGTAGTCCCTCACGTTGTCAGCCCTGGAGGCAGCTTTCTCCGGAAACGCGGTCACCTGAACGTGTGGGCCTGGCAAGCAGTGGCCTGGGTCTGATGTGCCAGTGGTTCCGGGAAAATCCCTTACTCAGCTTCATTTTTCACCATCTGTGTCTCAGCTTTTCTATTTGTAAACCAGGCATAATTAAAACTGCCCACTGGGCCTTTCACAGGCATGTTGGGAGGATTAGCCAGCCGCAGCAAACTTGCCTTAGTTTTTTGAATGACAGGTACTATGAGAAATTCAAGGCGGGAGCTGTGCACACAAGCCGCTGGATGCATTTACATTTAAACTTCCATCCTTCTAAATTAAATATGGCATTCTTTGGCTTGGACACAGGGCATAATTAATCAGTAGAGTTTCAATCAAAAATACAATTTTCATGGATTCCAGGCGTGGCTGAAACCTTACGGCCAGTATAGAACTAATGTGATAGATTTATGTGCTGCTGGGTGTTCTGGAAGGCCGTTTCACAGACTTGGGTTCCAATCCAACACTGTCACTAACTAGCCGTGTCAACCTTGGCAAAGGACTTCCCCTCCCTGTGCTCCTCATTTGCAAAATGAATGCACTTTCTGACTACCTCACGAGGTTATGACTGGGAGGAGACTATGGACTGTGAGAAGGAATTGAGAATGGCATTAAGAATTGTGTATGTGTATTATGTACTATTGGTGATCTTTGAAAATGGGATGAGATTAGGCCAAAGGTTTCTCTTTGGCTATCCGCATTTGCATAAAAACGCATGTGCTACAAATTGTTTAAAGAAGAAAAAACTCCCATTCTTCCTATTGTTCCTTGTGTGATTGTCTTATTATTAAATGATGATTGTCTTTCTGGTTAAATATTGAGGCACTTAGAAGAGAACCATTTCTCCCAAAGCATTATCCTAAAATGTACCCCAAATGCAAGACATTTTAAGCCTATCAAGAAAGGTGCTCACTATGAGCTGAGAGTGTTTTCCTTTATAAGCATTGTTCAGGAATCTGCTGATAAAATATATAGTGCTAGCCACACAAATAATTGTTTTAATGTCCCTTGCACTGTCTTAACATTCTCACATCTATGACCATATTTCCCAGGAGGTATCAGCGTTCTCTTATGGTTTACTTATTCTTGCTTTTGCAAATATGAATGATTGTTTAGCAAAGCAGTGAGCACACAAATGACGAAAAAGAGATGATTTCACTGCGATCTGTTACCTTGGTGAATAAATTGTATTAGTAAAAGTTCGGTTTTCTCGGCATGAGTTGTGAGCTCCTTTAGAAAGTGGACCTGAAGCACGGTGCCCTGGAAGAGTGGTGTCCCAAGGTACCTGGGGTCGCCTTGGTGACAGACACTGTAGGTGCATCAATACAATCTCTTACAAGACACGAGGACAAAAGCAAGGTATTAGGCAAGGATATGAGGAGTCCAAGAAATCGCAATACATCGCCTTAGCTCCATTTAGGGAAAATTCAAGTTAAAACGATCTCTCTATGTGAGAATAAAAGCAGTTGTTTGTTTATTTATTTGTTTGTGTGTTTAGCCGACCAAGATGAAGGGGAAAAGCTAGAAAGAGAGAGAGACAGACAGACACAGACAGACAGAGAAACAGACAGACAATTATGTCCTCTTTCTCTCCCACTCCTCCACATGTACTGTGGGCCTGTAAGATTCCTGTTTGCTGTATGGTAGAGATGCATCCAAGGATGGAGACCTGTTCTCACATCGTGCCAGGGAGACATTTAGGGTCCCCAGATCTGCCTTGACAATATTCAAGGCCTGGGAAACATTCCCAGCTGGACTGTGCTGGGTGTGGCAGGGAGGAAGCTGTGCACCACTGAGAGGACAGAGTGGAGTGAGTGTAGCTGGGAGCGAGAAGGCAGGATACAGGGACGTAGACTGTGGAGGTGGCAGGGGTTAGGGCAGAAGTCAGGAGGCTGTGGGACTTGGCATGGAAGGAACAGAGGTGGCCTGACATAGACAGTTAGCTTGAGTAAGGGAATCACTGAGGTGCCAGAAGCTCAGGCAGTTCATCTCTAGAAAGGGACTTAAAAAGAAAAAGTTTGTGTTTTAAGATGTTCGCGGGAACAAATGGAAGGGTACACGTGAGAGCTTTTGATCCACGTGCCCAGCAGTGTGCACACCTTTCGAACTGAGTGTGGAAGTGTTGGTGCAATTACAAACGTGGGAAGAGCAGCCTGAAAGGGCTCGGGGTTTGCAGTTGTGGCGCCTTTCTCCTGTCCTTGGCCACCAGGACACCTTAGCAGGTGCTGACTGCACCCTGAAGCCCCCTAGTTAGTGAATAGAGAGGAACCATGAGGATGAGACTCATGCAGAGAAACACTAAGAGGTAAAACTTTGGAGATATAAACCCCGGAGCCCCAGTCACAGGAAGCCAACCAGCAGAGCATGGCCCTCCTGAGGTGCTGAGCAGAAGGAAGGTGCACTTTACAATGTCTTCACAGACGAACATAATATTATCAGCTGACAGACAGATACTAGAAAGGCAATAGTTTAGTGTCTGTGATTGGCCAGATTTCATAAAATGAAGAAAATCAAACCACAGACCTGTTTGTGGGGCCGAGGTGTGACTGTATTTTTAGTTGTCTTAACTAAATAAATCCATCAGCTGACAAAGAGAGGAGGATAGTGGACTAGACAGAGAAGTTATGATTGAAGATGCGAAGGCGGGGTCAACTCGAGACCATTGATCACAGTCTCATTAGGCCAGGAGCAGGAGCAGAAACGAATCTGAAATGCGGGGAGGCAGAGGGGGAGGAGGCATAGGGACCAAAGGGAAATATCACTGCATTTTCAGCACTGTGATTCATAATACATGGATGAACTCAGATGCTGAGAGACGAAATCCATCAGTTAGATTCCTGGTGGACACTGAGCCAGGGTGAAACGTTTCTATCATCCCAACTCTGTCTTGTCTTTCTTAGTAAACTCCCAGAAATAATTTTCAGAGCCTAGAAAAGGGATCCTACTCCTGAGAAATATTTGTAATGGAGTTAGCAGGACAAATATATTCCAAGTCAGATGAAGACTTCTGGGAAGGAGAAAGCAATAAGAAGCAGGCCATTATCACTATTGATAGGTTCTCTGATTTAGATGGTAAGAAGCATATATTAGCAATAAAAGAGATCTATAAAAGAGCTGATCGCATATTTCATTAAACTGGAAGTAAAGCTGATCATAAAATTTAATATGAAGAGGAAGCAGAATAATTGGAGCAAAATTAAAGTAACTGTTATTAAAAACTTAAATTTAGCCTTCAAGGCCCTTCGTCAGCTGCCCCACTCTCCTGTCCCTCATCAATCTCCACCCCTCATTATTTTTCATTTGGTGGAGAAGCTTCGTTCCATTCCTCAGATTAATCTTCCTTTTCCTGCCCTTAGCATCCTCTCTTTGCTCCTGCTGCTTCTGCTGGCTGCCTTCTCATTTCTTTTTCCTATTCTCCTTACATCCTCCCAGACCTGGCAGAATAGACGCTGGGAAGCAGCCTTTCCAGGCAGCTCTCCTTGAGTAATCCTCTCCACGGTTCAAGGGAGCAACGTGATGGACACTGCTCATCCCCATTTCAGTTCACAACCAGCTGAGACATAGATAGAAATAGGACAGATCATGGCCAAAGTATGACCTTTATTCTGATAAGCCTGATACTGGAGACTATGGCAAGAGGACCTTCTATTCGGCCTGGGAAGAAAGTGCTGTTCCCACCACATGCAAGTCAAGCCCTGCCAAATTTCGAGTCTAACAGCTGCTCACCATGGGGCGGCCTCAGTCTCAAGAAAAGAAAGGGATGGGCCTGTTCAGACCCAGTTCCTCATTCGAGATTCACCTGCAGAGGAGTGAGCGTGGGGCTTCCCTGGGAAGAAACATCATGGATGGTGAAAAGTATTATTTCTCCGCCAGATGATTCCACTGGAGTACACTTTTGGGGGATGCTTGTTCTGTCCTGTTCCCATGCTTTGATTCAGTTGGGGTTAGGTCAGAGAAGCAGAGCCACAGAGGGTGTTGGGGGATAAGGGATTTATTGGAGATATTAGACCTTACACAATCGGGATAACTGGGCATGGGAAGTTTCAGAGAGGAGCTGAGGGGTCATCTGTTTATCTGGAAGCCCTGGATAGGCAGAGGGTCTGGGGGAAATGTAAGAAGCAAGACATCCTACTGATAAAGGGAAACCATGGAGGGGAGCACAGAAGGTCTGTGGAAAGCTCTCCCTCTGCCTACTCCTGGCTCTGGGTTTTGGTCGCCAAGCTTGTGGCAGTGAACCTATGGCTGCTGTGGTTAGCAGAGCTGTGTATCGTGGAGAAGACCTGGACATAAGGCAGAGTTGAGCTAGGAAATGCTGGAACCCTCCTGATGCCTCTGGCAGTTTGTCAGTTCATCTCATTAAAAGCCCTGTGGCTCCTTCTCTTCCATCTCCTCCTTGGGTAACTCTAGAAGAGGGGAATCTAGGAAAAATAGTTCCCAGCTTAAATGAACTGATGATAAGAACAATCCAGGACAGGCAATACCTTGATAACATCCATATGCAACTCTTTTAACCAGGTTAATTTGAAAATAAGGAGAAAAATCTTCTTTCTGTTTCACATGATACAGTTAAATGCACTCTAACGCATTCCTCAAAAGGCAGTCAAGGTGTCTAAGGTGTCAGTTTGCCCGTTTGGACATGATCATTCATCCTTCTTCTAGTTCAATCATATCCACTCTTTGACAGCGTATCAGTAAATAATTTTAACCATTATGAACACAACTTGGGGCTGGGGATATAGCTCAGTGGAATAAGCGCTTGCCTAGCAAGCGCAGGGTCCTGAGTTTGATCCCCAGTACCGCAAAAAAAAAAAAAAAAATGAACACAACTTATGGTAGATAGGAAATGAGTCAGAGAGGAGAACAGTGAACAATACTTACTTCAAATCAAAGAATAAATACTAGTAAGGACAACAGTCCTCTTTTCTGCAAGTTGTCCCATGGTCATAGATGGTATTTATTACTTCACTCTCCCAGTAACAACTCTGTATTTCCTTTGCCCAAAAAGCAACTCAACCCATCTCGGTTCTCTGTTAGTGGTGGGAAGGGGCTAGAAACCTTCCCTCCTGAAGACTCTGTGCCTCTCACATTGTTTGCTTTTATCACACAGAATGGGACAATTAAAAGGCTTCCTCCCCACTGTGTATACAAGTGTGGCATAATAAGGAAAACATTTTGGTATTGTCTCTAGTTTCCGAAACCCATCCACAGAGTGATAAAGGGGACAAGGTATCTTTTTCTCTTATGAAGTGTCTCTGGGCAGGCTCCCAGTGAGCTTAACGATGGAGCCTGGTGGTCAGATGAACCAGTCACGTGGCACTTTTGGTCCCTATCCCAACTTCTGGGAGGGAGGAGATTGAGCTCACCCATGGCCACTGATGTAATCAGTCACGTCAGCACAAGGAAACCTCCATAAGAACCCCCACATGGCAGGGCCTAGGAGCTTCTGGGTGGAGGATACATTTATGTTGTGGGAGGGGGGTGCCCCAGAACTCCACTGCCCAAGGCCACCTGAGTCTGGGACCATCCCACTCCTCACCCTTGCACTTTACCTGGCTGTTTATTTGCATTCTTCATAATAAACTGCAATTATAAGTAGGACATTTTCCTGAGTTCTATGGGTCCTAGCAGATTGTTGAACCTGAACAGTGGGGTCATGGGAACTTCTGACTTCATAACCAAGTCGTACAGAAGTGTGGGGTGATCTGGGGATCTATAGGCTTTCTAAACCCTGTGGAGGCTGGTGGCTCACTCCAGGTAGTTAATGACAGAATCGAGAACTGAATTAAATTGTAGAACACCCAGCTGCTGGCAGGCTTGGTTTATGCAAGAAAAAAAAGTCTCTCAAGAGGCAGACCAATTCCCCTTGATAGGATCAATCAGCCCAACCAATTCAGTTATCTGTGTCTCTTCATTGATTATTGGTGTACTGGCATGAAGAGCTGTGCTTCCGAGTTTCTGGTTTAGTGAAACCGTGATGGGGGCCACTCCAGAAAGTATTGCTCCTTAGCACAAAGCGTCTAAATCATCAAAGCCCAAAGTTATGAGGGAGGAAAAATTCGGACGGTGAGGATCAGTATGGCAGGGGCCAGTCTTTTTCCAACCTTTGATTCTCAGGCCATGGAGTCCTGCCTGTGGGAGAAACGATACCTTATATTGTCATTAGTTTGGAACATTTACTGCATCCTAATGAGTGCCACATCAGCCCTGCAAAAGTGTTGGCATCCAGCTGGCACCAGAACTGAGTTTGCAAAGGTCTTGCCATCACTGTGTCAAGCTGGCTGCTTTGGGGAGGTGAGAGTCATGATTAAACTCAGTTCGTTCCATGGCAATAATCTCATGACCCATTTTATTTATAAAAAAATCAGTTCCTTGACTAGGAGTTATATTGTGTACATGATAATGAATAAAGCACTCTGTAAGTCCATGTGGGTGGTTTTGGACAAGTATTACAGGAGGAAAAGCGAATCCATATCCAGGGCACCTATTCCAGTGACAACAAAGCATTTGGTTTTCTATTACAGGAAGGTTGTCCAGTGTAATCAACCTGTCATTAGGTGTTTGGCAGGTTCTCCAGAGAATGGTGCCATATCAGAGGCTCACTGTGGTTCTCTGCTGTCGACAGGTTATTCAGCAATGACTATAACCAGATCAGTCAAATTAGCACATGGTTGGGCCCAACACAAATTATTGACCTACAGAACTATGAGCAAATAAAGTCTAAACCACTAATTTTTGATGTAGCTTTTGGGCAGCAAAAATCTAATGAAAACAGAAACTGGTATTTCAACATGGGTTACTGCTGAAAGAAAAACATAAACCATGTGGCATTGGCTTTGGATCAAAACAATTAGAAAGCCATTGCATGTGGAAGGTTGGAAGATAAAAAATATGGCAAATGCATTTGTAATCTGGTTAATGCTAATAATATCTGGGAAGAAGGGATGAACTAAAAAGAGAACTATTCAGTTTGTGAGCAAATATAAAAGAAACACGGAGGACTCAGAACTTTTTAGACTAGAAAATAAACTCACTTTTCATTTTCACTCTCTCCAGTTTGCCAAAGATTGTTACAAAATCTAACAAAAAGTGTAGCTTTAAGGCCTTTGTGAAGATCTTAGGAAAAAATTATGGTTGTTTCTAGTAGATTTGTTCAGCTGGGAAAGTAACTTCTAAAAATTTTAAGGGCATTAACGCACAAGATCCTGATGTACTGACAAGGAAGAAGGAGACTACATCAAAATACTGTGTGCATATCCTTATCTGGACTATAGCATGATACATAGGAAATCCACATAGTTTTAAGGGGAAGGGCTTGTATAAGCTTCCATTAAAAGAGACAAAGATGATTCAAAATTAAAACATGATTTTGGGTCCCCCATTGTATAGGAAGCAGGATATGAAAGCTATTAATCTGTGAAAAAGCTTATTTGTTAAGATGATATGTATATGGCTGTATTCCTGAATTACTAGGACCAATGACTTTTATGTGCCTCCCGTTTCTCCTTTTTTGAATGGGATGTCTATTATGATTGTTGCCATCTCACCATTGTATACTGGTTATAGGATAAAAGAGAGACAAAATGTTTTTGCTTCATTGACAGATTTTTGTATGAAAGAGAACCTCACCCACATCTGGGCCAGACGCAGTTCCTGAGATTTGAGACTTTATGTTTGATCATGTGACTAGATTTGGGGCAGTCTTGGAAGCAGGCATATTTAGCTGGCATATGGGAAGGACAGAAATTATTAGACTGGTGGGTGACTGTGGTAGATTAAACCTGGTCACCCATTCTTTGCACCTTGTCCCATCTTTGAATTATGGTTGACTTATGTCTTGATTCCACCAACGGAGTGCAGCAAAATGAGAGCATGAACCTAAACCACCAGAAGCTCACAGCATCCACCCTTCCTGTAATGGAACCTGTCCACTCTGTAACTGGACGTGCCTTCTTCTTCTTTGCAAATGAAGAGTAAAATCAAGCCACCCCTGAATTCTGCCAGCTGTGCAAGCTGAGGCCCTGATATCAAAGTGAACTCAGCAGACAGAAAGTAGAGCAGAGATAAGATGACTCAGCTGAGCCCATCCCACCTTGCCAACCCACGGAATCATGGGTACATAACAGATCATTTTAGACCTGGCAGTTTGAAGGTAGTTTCTTACCTAGAAAAATCCATTTGAAACACAGTTGCACATACTTCTTTAATAAGTTTAACTTTCTTCTGAGAGTGTAAAAACCTTGAGAGCAGACACAGAATTTTACATCTTCTGAGACCTCCACAGCTCTTAGCAAAGGGCCGGGGACATTTCCTTATGGACGCTATTCGAACATTTGAATCTCTTATCCTTTTGTTTAAAAATACAGAGTTTGCAAAGTAAAAGTTTCAGAAGAAAATGTTTGGGCTGCCTTGGGCATGTCGGGGTTTTATTTACCATGTCCCTCTTCTACAGTTTTCAGCAAGGACATAGGTTTAGTCTTCAACCACTGGTCTTCAGGATCCAAGTCAGCCTGTTTATTTCATTTATTTATGTGTTGGACTCTCAATGGGTGGTAAAGAAGTACATTTTAAAAATAGGTACAGTGAGAACCAAAAGGTTTTGGAAGCAGAGTGTGAGCTCCAACTGTGACTGTTACAGCCAACAGCTCTGTCCATTACTGGGCCTAACAATCAAGTCATCAAAATACCCAGGTAAGTTAAAAGCCGGCCAGTGAGAGCCAGAACAATTGCTTGGAATCATTCTGCTTCCTTCTTGATCTGATTCGGTTCCTGTTCCCTCCTGGATTCTGACCTCTGGCTTCATTTCCCATTTGCAACCTTTTTCTTTGAAGTTGCCATTGCTAAATTTTCCTGGCTTGACTATAAGTGATGTTGCCTTAAATCTGTTCTGTTTTTGTTTTTGTTTTTGCTCTTTCCCTCAGAGCTACATTAGGGGAGATACCCTCACCTCATCTTATCCTGCATGGACTGACCACCTATCTTATTTCACCCTGGCAAGAAGAGGACTTGGAACTGCCAATATCTCACAGACAAGACTGCAGGGTGGTGATGAAGGGACAATGTTGGTGTGGGAGATGGTAGGAAGGTCCTGATCACATCTGTGGACTCTGCCAGGACTCCAGTTAATTTGTGTAGGAGCCCAGAGAATCTCACTGGAAAAGTTTTGATACTGGAACGGGGCTCTCTTTTAAGTCTACTTTCAAATTCCCATTCCTGATGATTCCTCGGGCTTTAAAGAGTGAGTTGTAATCATCTAGATTTTGCTTGTTGATTCTGGAAAAGGACTCTCCAGAGGACCTCCTGGGGATGAATTCCCTATAATTCCTGCCCTGCAAAGCTAAAGTGAGCCTGGTTAACAACACAACAGAAGTAAAACACCCTGCTAACATTTAAAAGGCAGGAATGGAATAATCTCCCCTGTGAAACTCTATGGAATATGATAGAAATATGTGCAAATATACATTCACCTTTCCAAGTTATTCTGACTTTGGGGAAGAGCCAGAAGTTGCACGTCCAAGATCTAGTGAATAAGGTGGGCAAGGACAGACTATGTTTTTACAAACCTGCCTTTCGGTTGGATGGCACTGGGCAGTAGCATCCGCCATATTTTTTATCACACCTTGTGAAGACACTCATTGAAGAGGACTTCCAGAACTGTTTTAATAAGTACTAGGAGCTATAAGTGTGTTTAAAGTGTGTGTGTGTGTGTGTGTGTGTGTGTGTGTGTGTGTGTGTGATTTTGAGAAGGATTAATGGTAATATGTCCTTTACTATAATAAATTTTTAAAAGAATTCCATATTCACCATGTTTTTGATCAGTCCTTGTACAGTGTGTATTGTATAACTGGGGCGCTGCTGGAGTTTGGACGTTTGGTTTGCAGGTTGCTCCCATCCTAGAGCAGCTGTGTCTTCAGAATAGAGCAAAGGCTCCTGCTCATGCCTACACATGGCTCTTCTTCAGCCTACTCTAACTATGCGTGAAAGATCCCCGTGAGACAATTCTGCAGGTCTGGAGAGGCCTGTGGAAGGCTCTAGATATAAATTCACATCCTCTCCATTTTCAAGCCTAGTGCAAGAGCTTGTCATAAGAACTTGCATGGCAAATATTTGCTCACTAACTTTATCTTCTCACTGTAAAAGGTTGTGGTATAATTTTTAATTTTGCAATAATTTGGAATGTGACTTGTTTCCTTTAGTTGAGGCAGCACACAGCAATCTCTAAAGTGATAGTTACTAAAAACGTGGGTAGGTGAAGTGAGCAATTGACAATACTGCCTTTCTGCTTGTGAGACCTCATTAATACTGCAGCATTCACCTAAAGAGAGAAAGGTGTGTGTCCCGTCAGTCCCCTACCTCCCATTAGGCTTGGGCTTGATTACTGCAGGTGTGCAGAAGCCTTTTCTGTATGAAGCCACATGCCTCTACAGAGGAACTTGGGATTCGGGAGTGCATTTATCAAATGCATGCTAGCTCCTGTAAACTCCCTGAGAAAATTGTAGAACACCTGCATACTAATGGTTTTCATTGTTGGAATTATTTTACTGCACAATCAAAAACCTACCGTTGTATCGCAGGAACATGCTACATGACTGCAAGTACAGAAACTAGCTGTGAACTTCACTGCTGATACTTTATTTCTTGTAATTAAACTTTTACTTTTATTTCACCTATTTTATCCCATAAACGGAAAGAAAATAAAACATATGGAGGGAACTGCAGGATGTTGTGGTTTCTTCCATGTTTCGGTATTTTTAGCTGTTCCCCAATGAACTTACAGGCCAGAAACTTGTACCCAAAATATACTGAAGAATAAATCGTTTAGTTAAGGAAAATTGAAGAGCTGGTTATATATATAGTTTGGAATCTTCTTTATTTTCTTGTGTTGCAAAAAGCAACAGCTCACAATTACCTGCATTTTCTCTCCTCTTCAAAACCACTTCTGCTCCAAAGACCATGAACCTGAACTGAAGAAACGACTCCTTCCTGCTGGCATGAGATAATTCAGTCTCCATGATGTCTTAATCCTGGGCCTCCCTTAATTGACTTCTAACTGTGCTGAGCTGTGGCTGCTAGGAGTTGTAATGTGGATCGCAATTTACAAGGCACTGGAATCGTTTCTCGTCTTCAAATTAGTCCTGAGCTATACTCCAGGAAGAAAGGGAGGGGGAAAAAGAGAAAGGCTTTACCTCCTGGCTGTCTTGCCACCTCAATTGAGACTTTCATGCCATCTCAGAATGGACGGTTGCCATTTAACAACTTCAGGACGGAGAGGAAAAGGCATTGAGGCTGCTGGTACCTTGTCAATTTTGTCTTAATACAGTTGCCTCACGTAGCCTCTTTGTCACGGGGAACTGGAGAACTCCTAATGGTTTTAGAGTTTCCTGACGGGGTAGTTGTTATGAAACCCTGTTCTATAGGAAATCCATGGTAGAGCAAAGATCACTGCCTTTCCTTTCTCCATGGATGTCTATAGGATAGATTCAGTACTTCTGAAGTGTTCTAGTTTTGAGTAGTAAGGGAAAACTGAAGTTATTTTTTCTCTAGCCTCATAACTATTTAATATTAGTTACTACCCATGCTCCATAATTTCTTCCTTTCCTATCTTGAGGCCTCAATTAAAAGTCCGTGGTATAGATACGTTTTCATGCCAGAGGATATATGCACTCAGACTTTTGAGATACGTGAGATGTGATTAGACTTCTTAATCCATAGGCCAGAGGGGCGCAAGCACATGGATGATAACAGTGATGTGATGTGGCGAGCACAGAGGAAACACACTTATCACAGGATAGGAGAGCAAAGGATAGTTTTCTGGATGAGATGGCAACCAAACCAACTTTTTAAGATCGAGTCAGAATCAGCTAGAAAAGAATGAGAGGAGAATTCTGGGCAGAAGGATCAGATAAGAAATGCATGTGGTAGGACAAGCAGAAGTCACAGACGTGCGGAGGGAGGCTGGCAATAGAGGAGACTATCAGGCCAGAACAGGTAGGCTCGAACAGGCTTTGAGTGGCCTTATTTGCTCTACTGAAAAACCTGGACTCAAACAAGTAGAAAATGGGGAATTCTTTAAGCAGCTATCAGCACTGGTCAGATTTGTGCTCTATGTATGTTGCTGAGGGAGCTGAGTGCAGGATGACTTTGAGCAAAAGGAAACTAATGCTGGAGATCAAACTGGAGGCTGGTGCATGTGTCCAGGGCAAAGCCTTGAGGGCAGTAACAGTAAAGTAGAGAGGGTTTGGGATTGAGAAAAGGCTTCTCTAGTGTGGCTTAGATTGATGGACTACAGGGAGAGTGACCTAGAGATTTATTAAGCCACAGAAAGTACTTTGGCTCCAAAGAGACCAGATCCTCCATTCAAGACCTCAAGATCTTGATCAGTTGTGCAAGGCAGGTTGAACGCCTGTAACTGCGTGTGAAGGCTGGTGAGGGTGGCACTAGGGAACCAGGGGTTATGAGTACCATTCAAGTATGAAATCAGTCTTTATGAAAATCCCACGAAGCCTGTCCCTTTCCATCCTCCAGAACCTTGGAATATCTCATGTAATCATTGTAGAGAAGCGAGACTAAACGAGACTGGGATGGGTGGGGCCAGCATTTAATCTATGAAGCCTAGGGTTCCAGTGTCTTAAGTGTTTCCTGATTGAGACCCAGGTCTTTTTGCATAGGAATGCCAAGGAGTTCTCAGAACGAGCGCTCTAAGCTTGGAGGAGAAAGCCAGAGTCCAGGACTTTGTGCATAGTTCGTTTGATGGTCTGCGTCTGTCATCACTGTTTGCTTCCTACCTTGCCAACACATGCATCCTTCCTCCATGTCTTGCCACTTAATAATTTATGGACATTTGCAAATGTTGTCCCTACTTGTGAATTTTTCCCCAGTTTTTCATCAAAATACCTTTTAGTCACTAGTACGCTCTTCTTTAGAAACTTGCCCCAAGACCCAAGTCTGATTTATTTCTCTGGTTCCATGCGACTTTTGTCTGTACCCTGTTCTTATGATCCTGATTCTGATGTGGTTTCTCCAGTTGGTCCTAGTAGACGGAAGGATGTTAAGGGAAAGAACCCTACTGGGGCACTTGTGTATATTCATGAGCTTCCAGTGCCCAATACAGTGCTGAGCAAATGGTTTGGAATGAACGCTGGCACCTTGTCCTCCATCAGGGTCAGAGTTGGTAAGTATTTATAAATCATGAGTATAACTTTAAACACCTTTGCCTGGCAAGGAGGCACATGTCTATAAGCCCAGAATTTTCGAGGTCGAGGCAGGAGGATCTTGGTGATTTTGAGGTCAGCCTGGGCTACGAAGTAAGTTCAAGAGCAACTTGAATTATGTAGTGAAAGCCTATCTCGAAACAAACCAAAATACCCTATAATAAAGATCCTTTAGAAAAACTTAAGTATGTAAAATATAAGTATTTAAAAATGTAAAAACAAGGCCCAGTGTGGTGGCACATGCCCATAATTCAAGCACTCAGGAGGCTGAGGCAGGAGCGAGTTTGAGGCCATCCAGGGCTATAAAGTGAGCTCAAGGCCAGCCTGAACTGCATAGTGAGACCCTGTCTTAAAAAGAGAAAAAAAGGGGGCTGGGGGTATAGCTCAGTGGCATAAGCGCTTGCCTGGCAAGTGCAAGGTCCTGAGTTCGATCCCCGGTACCGGAAAAAAGAAAAAAAAGTAAAAACAAATACTATATTATAGTCTTACTGTCATTTTAATAAATGCCATGTTCATACATGAACATCCATCCTATGTTCATTTAGCTTATGCTGGAAAATCTATGATCAAAGCACATATAGAAGACTTAGGACATGTTTAGGGAGGTTAATGAGTGAAGTCTGGATCTCTGGGGAACTGAAAATTCATGTATGATACAACTTTACTGATTTTTGGACAGTGTAGAATGGCTGACCGTGGTGAAAAGCACTAGGCCTGTTGGTAATAGGCAATCTGCCAACCCTGCTTATTGACCTGGGATGTAATACCGCTCTGAGATTCAGGGTCTCATCTTAAAGCCCAGGTGAAGTTACAGACCTCTAAGAGTGTTGCAAATTCATCAGAGGATAGGAGCTAAGGTGGGTGTGGCTATACTGGCTGTGGTTCTGCTTCCTAGGTATATCATGGGTACATCTGCCCACCGCCTGCTCTTGGGTTAAGGCTCTGCAGCTGCAATCTTGAAATTCTTCATAGTGCTCCCAAGAGAGCCCTAAATTCTAACCTTGATATTTGAAGGGAAGCTGAGGAGCTTAATGAGCATTAGCTTGCTTTCACGCCTCTATCTTGCTTTCCATAGCAGGTGAGTTGTGGTTCCCTCTGTACCCACACCTGCTTCCCGGGGAGCGTGTGCATTTTCAATTCTGCCATCCACTTCTTCTCATTTATTTAAAAACTTCATACCCAGATCATTCTTCTATCTTAACTACTATTTTTATCTCTCACCTGCCCCCTCTTCCTACCAAGATAAACACATTGAGCACCAGCTGGATATAAAATCAAAATGCAAATTCCTTTTTGATTCTTCTAATGTTTGACTTGCAGTGTTTAAAATGGTTTTAAAATACTTTCACATCCACAACATTTTTTTTTAAAAAAACAGAAGTCACTAAGAGAATTTGAATTTGGCTCCTACCACATAAATTTGAGATTTTAATGTCTTTGTTGGTCATAAATCAACTATGTGTTTTGCTCAGATGAAAATGACTTGTGCCAGAATGCTACACTGAGCTGAAAGATTTTGCCACAGTAATCCCTGGGGATATGAGACACAACTGTGGGAAACACAATGCGTCTTTTAAACCACTGAGCCAACAAATGAGGTCATTTGGTGCTGAGAGATGAGAGCATCCACAAAGGGGCTGGGTCAGCAGTGACATGAGACTGCATGGGCTGACTCACCCCTCGGTTGGCGGTGAGAATGTTGTGGTTCATGTTTCTACCAATACTGTTTTCTTTTATCCTTCCAAATTGCAGTTGATCATACAAAAAACTCACAAGTCAACAAGATAGGTAACTGAGCCCATACATGGCTAAAGCTAAGTCAACCATTTGTGCAGATTCTGCTTACTTTTATTTAAACTTTCTGACTTGAAAAGGGCAATATGTGAGTCCTTCTATGTGGAGAGAATTTCAGGTGTAATTTCTAAATGACCATTTGGAAGTATTCACTTTGCATTCCCCCAAATGCTCTGAAATGGAAAATTGAATGAAAAGAAAAATGGAAAAACAAAACAAATTGGAATCATGCCTGGCTTGTTTACTTTAGGAAATCTCTTAACACTCATTTTAATCAATTGAAAAGAGATGGTTCATCAGATCATAGAATTTTAGGGCCAAAAGGAGCCTCAGAGATTATCTCATCCAATGCTCTCATTTTATGGATGAGAAAACTGGGTCCATGGAGGGGCAAAGGCCTTCCTTGCTTTCCATGGTTAATTAGCAGCTGGGCAGAGAACCCAGGTCTCCAAATGCCTAGCCTGGAGAACTGCTTCATTTTATGCTGATTTAAAGACTGTATATATTTCAAAATCAAAGAGGCTTATCAAAATTGCAGCATAGAAAGAGTATATTTTTCAGACAAATAAGAGCTTTCAAGGATGTTTCAGTGCTTGCTTTGGCAGCATATATACTAAAAAAAAGTATGTTTCAGAATATTGCCTATGCTGGATAATAAACTGTGTCGTGCATACACTCAATAAATATTTGTCAATAGGTAGATCTACATGAAAAGAAGTTCATTTTTAAAAGGAGGGAGAGAAACTCCCTACACAAATAAGCCTAACATCATGCAAGGAAAAAAAATGCTTGTGTTTAAGATCCAAGAAAATAAGTCTCAAAAGAAACTAAAATTCTAAAGGTGATTTCATATGTCATTTCCCCACACAGAAAAAAACCTAAGTAGGTAGGGTACTTGTAGGCTTTCCCTAGGTTTTATATCAATAGAGTAGACACCATATAATTTATTGTCCTAAGAGGAACACTTTTGAGGGTGAAATCGGGCATTATAAATATTTTGTTGAGGCAACCAGTGTATAAGGAGGTTTTCAAGGGCATCTAAGATACATGGATGACTTTACATAAGAAAAAAATGAGTGTCACATTGAGTAGCTACTATGTGCTAGGAAAGGCCTTGTGGACTTTCATACTATGTTTTAGCTGTTGTGCAAGGTGTCACTGGTCTTTGGTGACTGTCTTGGTTACTTTTCCTTCGTTGCTGGGACAAAATACCCAACACCCAAAATGAAGGAAGGAAAGGTTTATTTAGCTTACAGTTTGTGGAGGTTTCAGTACATACTTGGCTGGTTCTGAGGCAGAGTGGCACACGGCAGAGGGCAAGTGTTCATGGCAGCAGAGCACAGAAAAAACAACCAGCAAAAGGGAGGAATGGCTGCAAGCAGCCTCTTTCCTTCCCTTACTGTAAACAGCCTACCCCCCACCCAGGGGGCATGTAGCTCTCACACAGTCTCCATGCCCTCCTCTTCCACAGGCTCAGTATGTGTACAAAGTAAGCACCCTGGCTTCCTGCTGAGTCACTCAGCCAAACCTCTAGACTCTCCAAGTTGACACAATGTATCAATCATAACAGTGACATTGTATAACAAGAGGCTCAGCTATCATATTAAGGTGTAAAGTTGTGGGAACTTATACTTTTTGTTTCCTACAATGAAGGGTCTACTTTTTTCGCTTACCTGAGGACTTTCTGTGCCTCTCACTCTTAACCCATCCACCGCCCCATTGCCATTTCTTGCACAATTTATATGAGTGATGAAATTCAAATAGGTTTATTCAGTGAATATTTCTGTGAACACTGCTTCCTGGTGAGGAAGGTTTCTTTGTCCTGACAAGATGGGTTGCTGCTGAATTTGCTTTTCTCACTTTTCGTTGGTTTTATAATAGGGTTGTTGAAAGCAATGAACAGTTTAGAAAAATACCCTTGGTGCTGTGAAATAGGGACTGTTTCCAAAGCTTGTTCAAAATCTGATTACATTAGCAATTTCTCAAATCCATTGTATTAGCTTTGTAATTTGCTTCCGTGACCCATGGAGTCCATTGACGCAGCCAGTGACTTTCTCTTCTTTCTTTCTTTCTTTTTTTTTTTTTTATAAAGGAAGAGAAAAAGACCTGCTTGTGCTTGTAAAATACGCACTTGAAAGAACTTGGAAACAATAGATTTCTAGATTGGCTGGAAGATAAACTTCAGGCCTTCTCAGTTTGCTTGTCTGTTTGCAGAGCGTCTGAGGAAGGCTGCCCCCCATGGCTCTTGTACAGTGCTTTAACACCTATCGGCTGTGCCCTGAGAAGCTCTTTTTATTGAAAGGGAGAAATCCAAATATTTGAAAACAGTTAATATGCTATTGAACCTAGAACTTGTGTCCAGACTTTAATGCCCAGTGTTATACAATTTCATTTCATCTTCAAAACACTGCTCTGACTATATAAGTCACTCTTCACCCTTGTGAGCAGGTGGTGAGCAGGTGGGGGTGAGCCTGGCAGGGCTGTGAGGTGGAGACAGTTTTGTCTGGCTTCAGGGTTGAATGTGTGGCTCTTAACTATTCACCCTGATGGACTCTCTCTGAAGAATCTCTTGGATTTATCTCAATTTTGAAAGAGTTTTCTCAACCATCTTATGGTCAGAACCAGAACAATTCATGTTTCTATGACTTAGGCTGAGTCACAACACCCTAAGAGAGATACACGGAAGTTCTAACCCTAGGTCCGGCGTCAAGTGGCTGTGTTGGAGTACCAGCTCAGGAGCCCATCTCTGAGCTTCAGGACTGACTAGGTCCCTTGAAGCTCTTCCACAGACAATGGAAGGGAGAGGAGGTGGCCAGGGCGATGGCTCTGATCTTTCTGCTCAGACTACTTGGTGGTCGTTAGAGAAGACTCCTTCTCCTCTTCTATCCCAGCTGCTTGCAGTACTCTCTGTAGGGACGTTAAGTGAAAGGGAGAATGATCTGGCATTGCTGTTGAATAATGCACATGCTGATGATTTCTTAATAACTTAAAAGCCCTTCTGTTGGTGTGAAGAGAGGGAGGAAAGCCATGTCCCACCTCCAGCAAAGGGGAACAAAAACCTTCATTCAAGCCATTCACAGGAGGAGCCCTAGAACTGCCAGGTGCCACCTGGTCATCTGCCTGGGGGAATACCCTGTTTTTATCCAACTCACCATCATCGCTAAGCACAACCAGAAAACACAACGCTACTATTAGTTAGAAATAATAAAATGCTCAATAAATCAAAAATTATGAAGGCCCAGCCAGGAAACTCCCAAACCCTGCTGTTTACAGCACACCTGGCAAGTATTTTTACAGTGAAGTATAAAAATCTACCCTTTTAAATAGCACAGAACTGGTGGCACAGCACGCTTGACACCCTTTAAGGGGGAAGCCCGGGTTTGCAGCATTTATAAGCTCTTTATAACCCTTAGCTGTAATCTAAAAGTTTGGAATAAGAATAGTTTGACATACTGTAGAGGTCAAAACAAACAGCTTCTATTTCTTGTCTGAAGAAGAGTAAGCTGAGGGGAATCTATGTATTGTTACGGAATTGGTTTGGCCCAGGGGGGAGAAAGTCTGTAAAGACAATTTCAGTCAGATAAATTCTATCTTCTTTTTGATTTCTACCTTGAAGTCCCGGACAAACTTCAAACACACACACACACACACACACACACACACACGCAGAGAGAGAGAGAGAGAGAGAGAGAGAGAGAGAGATGAAAGAAGAAACCTTTTGTTATTTAAGGTGTTGGAGTAGTGATGACCCACGGGAGGGCAACATTTATCTCACTAACACAGCCAGGCCAGGCCAGGTGTGGGGGTGGTGAGCCTGGGACTTCTGCTTTTGGGCTTGTGCTTTCCCCATAGAATCATCATGTTCTGTGGGCCTTTCCTGCCTGTGGGGCTGTGCCCAGGCATACCACACCCCTCTGTATTCCACACTTTGACACTCACCGCAGGGTCCACCGTGATTCCGTCACACTGTTCGTCCTCCTCACTTACCTGGGAAGCACGCCGCTTCCTCACCCTTCCCCCAAAGTCCTTCCCTTTTTTCTTCAGAATCCTGGTGGTGCCTCTTCTTTAGTAATAATACAGATTTTTCTTCAGCCCCTCTGTTGCAGATTAGATCCTGGGAAGAGACTAGGGGGTCGAGCTGGGGAGGTGCTCTTGGGGTGCTGCCCCATGGGGAGCAAAGGAAGCAGAAAGGGACACTGGGGGGCATGAGGATTGGGGTACAGTCACAAGAGCACAGCTGTCCCCATGAGAACCTTCAGGGTATCCCCAACAGGAGGCAGTGGCCTGGGCAGATACCCTTAGCTACCTGCATGCCATGCATCAGTGCAAGTTGGATGGATTCTTGGTCTTGGATCTGGATGGTAATCTTTTTTTTTTTTTTTTAAAGTAAAAGCCCAAAAACATATTGACAAACAGACACAAAGTAGCATAAGAAATAGTACAATCAAAACTGATTTACAGACAATGTGACATGGACTCAACAATGGTTGTTGCTTTACCTATTGATATCTTCGAAGTGTATATTCATGAACACAAATACAAACATGCGAAATTGGTCAAACAATTAATCATCTCAACAACAGAAAAAAAAAAAAAAAGAAACCGGAAAGCATTAACAAAGAGGTACAAAGTAGTACAGTAACAGTAAGATCAGAATTGAATTATAGACAAAGCATCAGAAAACCAACAGTATTTGCTGCTTTGCAAATTGATATCTTCAAAGTGTGTGCTCAGGATAACACATACAGACGTACAAGATTGATTGAATAACCTGGCATCAACTATTCCTTAGCATTAAGTGATATAATACAATAGTAGAACCATGTTAGCCCTCCTGGATGGGAATCTTTATTGATGTCTTCATTCTGGAAGTCAAATGCCAGGAAAATGAGACTTTCTAGAGACATGAAAGTTGCAAGTTAGGTTAAAAAGAATCTGTTACTAATTTTTACATTTACCGAAATGTCATAATGAGATACATATAAAATGTCAGTGCTGTTTTACATGTTGTGAGTCAGTAGTAACAGTCTACAATCAGCCCACTTGTTATTTATCTCTTTCAGGATTTATCTCCCCCTAAGTTTTAATGAGGCATTTGCCTTTGTTACATATAGTATAGTACTAGCTGCCATGAGTTGATTACATGCTATATTCCAAGACATACCATTTTATTCAGTCTTCATAAGACCTTATAAGAAAAATATCACTGAGGATCCGGGGAAGATGGCGACCAGGTGAGCAGCAAGGGAGCGAACCTCCTTAATAAACACCACCAGCTCGAGACAGACTTGGCGAGTGTGAATGCCGGGACCTCGGCAGGGAAGTTTAAACTGGGCGTATTTCTCTGAGATGCCGAGGGAGATGTGGTAGGGCGGACCAGGCTGCCGGGGCGAGACGTGGGAAAGCCCCAGATGCTGGGAGCCAGGGACGATCCGCGCGGGGAAGAACCTTGGCTCGGTCCAAGCGCCGTGGGAGCGCAGCCGGCTCGGTCCCTCCCGCCTCCTGAGCCGGTGCAGCCCCCCGGCGACTCCCGACAGAGATCGGCTTGCTAGCGGCGGAGACGCCCAGCAATCCCACGTTTGGCGCGTGTCGGGCGGGCCGCGCGGAGGGCCCCAAACGCCGGAAGCGGAGAGACAGATTTGCTGGGTCCTAGCGCCCCGAGAATACAGACAGCTCGATCCTTCCCGCCTCCCGAGCCGGCGCAGCTATCTGGCGACTCCCGACAGAGATCGGCTCTCTGGCGGCGGCAACGCCCAGCGGGCTCACGTTCCGTGCGCATCGGGCGAGCTGCGCAGAAAGCCCCAAAGGATAGACTGGCACCTTGGAACCTTCATGCTTGCAGTTACTCCAATAACTGCTCCACATCTTGAATCTGATACCCAAAAATGGGAAAACAGAGGGGCAAATCGCAGTCTCAAAACTCAACCCCACCCAGAACAAGTTTTGAAGAGGAAGAAACAAGGGAATCAGGAAGCCTCATAACTTCAA
>PVLD010010222.1:0-71988 GCA_004027595.1 Dinomys branickii | reverse complement strand
AAAAAAAAAAAAAAGAATAATTTACTGTTTTGTATAATTTGCTGAATTAAATTACTACAGTGCTATTATTGATGTTTAGCATGTCCCAAGAATCATGTGAAATAGACCATGCACTGATAGTGCTACAGGCTCTTCTGGGGCGCTATCCCATTTTTTTCAGATGAAAACAACTAACACTCAGTAGTATGCTGGTAAACTGGCACATGAGGAATAAAACCCTGATATCCCACACTTAGGGCTGTTCAGTCTTGGTGGTATAAGTCTCATCTTGGTTTATTTCCATCTACCAGAGTGATATCACTGAATGTGATATTGGGAAAAGGTTCACATAAGCTCTGTGAGCCAGTGGGAGGTAGCTCTGGCACACTCCTGCCAAAGTCACAAGGATAATGGGAATTAAAACCAGAACTGAAGCCCCTGGGTGTCTACAAAGTCCATGCTCTCAACCACCACACAGTAATGCTTTTCTGACCCAGTAAACTATTCCATTGACAGAGCCTAAAAATTATAAATGTCAGCAGCAACTTTAATTCCAGGAACATGATGTTTCCTTATTTTATTTTTGAAATTAACACAGGAAATATTCAGTCAGAATTATGGAAACTATCACATTAAGAACCCAGGAAACGCTTTATGCTTCTTTTATTACATTTACATTATTCTTTACTTTTCATCCTTATCTCAAGCTTTAGTAATTCTTCTTAGTATAGCTTTTAACCATATTTCATTGCTACAATTCTTCCTAAAATCTTTATGCTTAGCTTCCCAAAATGTTCTCTGCTGTTTCAGGTGATCATCTCTTCCTCCTCCTCCTCCTTCTTTCCCGCTTTCATCATATATTGGTCTTTCTTACCTTACAGCATGACTCTAATGATTTTACCCTAGTTCTTCATCATGGACAGAAGTCTTGTGCATAAAATAAGGTAGGTTCATATTTTAAGAACTATTTACTTTCTCTGAACCAGAGCTTCTTAATCTGGAAATGGGGTTAGTAGGGTACATACCTTGCATTGTATGCATGGTTGATCAATTAAAAAAAAACACAAAAGTTAAAACTAAAACCACACACTATGGAAGAAGAAAATGTGACAGCCATGACAGAAGGATGATGCTTTGAAGATGGAGGGCACCTAGATTCTCTGATGCTGATAGAGACCGCCATCTGATGATTGATGGGAGTGCAACCTAAAAATCTGGAGATGATAGAATTTTTGAGAGTAACAGCATTTGTTTTCACAGGAAAAAATGAAATTGTGTTTCAGTATTTTCTTTACACAAGACATTGCACATGAAGAAATTTCATCCTTCATTAAATTAACTGAGGTATTCATAAATAATGTTCAGTACTATCATGAAATGAAGGAACGACAAGTGAGAGATTATTTTTCCCAAATAATCTTGCATGTGTTAAGCTTAAAGAACAAAGGAAACACTTTTATACTTTGGTGTGAATGTCTAGCTGTTTGGCTAAAGGGAAGTATAAAAGCATACCTGTGATGATAGGACAAAGCATGTTTAAATTATAAAGCAAATGAAGAATTTTGAAGCTCATCACAATTTTGACGACTTCTTCAAAAGTCTCAATTGAAATGAGTAGACACCAGCAAAATTCTTCACATATACTTCTGTAGAAAAATAAAAGCAGAAATTATGTTGATTTGTCTTTTTATACAATAAATCCCAACGTGTACATTCTCCCCATCTAAATATAGAATATATTCTGAAGTAGTTAATTTATAATGTATAACTCTCACTATTAAAAATAAAAATATTCTTACCTTTTGTTAGATGTGTCATTTTTATGGATCCATTGAAATAAGAGTGGCATCTTGACTTTCTATTGAAATTATTAGCTTTACTTTGTAGCACATGCTAGGTTTTGAAGCATCATACAGAAAGGTGAATGAGGAGTTTTATTTTTCCTGATTCAGTTTCAAGTACATCCAGGCAAATGAAAATAGATAGGAAACAGGACTAATTGGAAGATTGAGGCTCAAATGAAATTAAACCAGCAATAGGAACAATATGGAACTCTGAATCAGGAAATGAAGCCAGTAGTGAATTCAATTTTAAATAGTGGTTAGTAATAATTAAACCTCAAATATAATTTGTAAATCATGAATTAGACCACCAAATGGAATATATAGCAACCTTTGTGTTTTGTGTCTTTTGCTTCCCATCCTCAACTCCTACCCAGAAATTACTGTCTTAGGATGGAAGGCCAAGAAGATGGGTTAAGAGTATGATATGTGTTGGGCTAAATGAGAATCCTGGAAAGAAAAATAACTGGCTCAGAATGTGAGCAATATCTTTCCAATAAATGAAGAATAGTCATGGTAGCATACAAGTTGCCTCAAAGACAGAAAAGAAATCTATTGAGCAAAATACTTCAGTTCTTTGCAAGTGCAAATGATTCCTTTTAGAATTCCAAAGACTTTACTTGTTAAATTCCATCACTCGGTGGACAAAAAGTGCAATTCAGCAAGAGCACAGTAATAACTGGATTTTCCCCCTATAATTAAAGAACTTGATTTTTCCTTCTATAAAGCATATTACATTAATAATGCACATGTTATTTCTGTTCAAATTTTGCTAAATTATGCTACTATAAGATGCATACTTCAGTTATTAAAACTTAGTAACTGAAAGTTTTAATCTTTGTTCAGGGAAAGGTACAGGAAAAACCAGTTTTTGCATAGAATTTTGGATTTCAGAAATACCATTTGTCTCATAATTCGGGGTTAGGTTGTTAATGACCTGTAAAGTAACATGACATTTTAGAAGCTTATGGTAATTTATTTTGTCTGTTAAAAAAAGTATCACCGATGAACACCAAATTTAAACACACTCTAATTTAAACAGATTGTGAAACAGAAGTAGTGAGAAAGCTACATAAATAATAAATAAATTAAAGAGGAGTTGGGATTAGTCACTAAGTGAGAATGAAAGCTCTAATAATGACAAGGTTGTGAACAAAACATTTAAAGAAATGCAGTGCACATGCGTGCATATTAGAGTTTCTGTTTTATGTTTTCTGGGCTTCGTTTCATTATAAAATTATGAAATCTAGTTTAGTAAACATAATAATGAATTTAAGAGGAGTGTTGCTAAAACTGTCATGCAAAAAAAAGAAAAAAACCTTTTATTTTTTGATACCTGCAATTGAACTCAAGACCTCCTTGCCAAGAAGGCTCTGTGCCATGGAACTATATCCTTGGCCCTACAAACACCAGTTCTGTATGTTCATAATACAACCTAATTGTCAAGATGTTATATTTTATAATATAAATTCTCAATATGGACTACTATAAGTTCCCAAAGTTAACTTTACTGGATTATATAAACAACACATTTTGTTATTAGACATTGCTTTTTATCTTGAGCATTTTGTTTTTATACAGCTTCTAATGTCTAGAGAACAGTTGAGGATGTTTAAATCGATCATTTTTATGGAATACATGGTTTGTCACGAGCAACATAAATAAATACATTAATTGCCTTATCATACATTTTATCTGACAGATGGGTCCCCAGGCACAGAGCCTAACCTTTTATTTTGACACCTGCCGCCGTTTGCCAGCCCTGACCCTTTTTTTTGCCGGAGTGTCACTGTGCTGTTCACCATGGTTGCACTAATCTCCAGCTTTTAAAAAGCATAATATTGGGACCCTTCGGAGAACCACTGCTATCAATCAGCTGATACTACAACAGCAGGTAGTTCACAGATTCATCCAACATCCTTTCTCTCCTGTGATTCAGACACATTTGCTCTTGTTTCTATGACCTACTGGCTCAATAAGATTACACGGAGCTTGTTTTAATTGGAGGCCCCTTATTGTTAACATCTGACACAAACCATTTAATTTAGTAACAATTTAAAATTTAGAGTTTTCTGAAAGTAAAAACCAGAAGCAATGTTTCAGATTTTTCTGAAACAATAATGTTTTACTCAAAGAAAATATGCTATTTTAATATAACTGAGGAGTAAAAAGCAATCTGAGCACTTATATTTAAATGAATTTTAAAAAGCATCAAGGCAGTAAAACATGTTTTGAAAATCACAGCGTACCCAATCTCATACCTGCACCTTTGATTTCTGGTGTCACTCCAGAAGCCACTATCACATATTATATGTCTGGATACTACAAATACAAGCACATGTCTGGTCCATTAAACAGTGAGTTTCTTTTTTTCTAAAGAATACTGGAATATACAAGTGGCTGGTGCATCATGGAAGGTCATCTATCTTTGTGGTAATTCGGTATAAATTTTAAGAAATTCACTCAAGCAAAATCAAACTTTAATTATGGAGATATTATGATCAATCATCTGGAGAACTGGAAACAAAAAGCTAGCTAGATGGGGTGATAGGAAATAGGATTTAGTGGCACACAGGCAGTTCCACCTGACCAACACAGTTTTCAGTCTGGCTTACAATTTCATTTCAGAGATTTGGATGCCAATAACTTGTCTCTCACAGGGGAATCTACTGTTTCTAAAGTAAATGTATTTTATATAATGTGAAAACTCAGAAACTAAGTCTTGGTTAAACTACGTATTTTTAACAATTTAGAAGCCCATTTTATGCAGGCTAGGGTATATGTGTTCATTGCATGACAACTGGTATCTATCTCACAGGACAGTCAAAGAAAATGCTGTTTCTCGCCCGCGGTTAAGGGCTTTTAGATTTGTTGGCAATGATCTTGCCAGGACAGCTCAATGCACCTCAGAGCCAGCAGTTCTTTCATGTTTAGTGTTGAGACTTTAATAGGACTCAGCTCTGTCGCATGCACTCCTCTTTCCGCCCTGACATAACCCAGATTTTACAGAGCTCTTATTTTAAGCATATAAAGTAGCAAAGAATATCCTTGAAAATCCTTTCTTCATGTATTAGAGCTAAGTCCAGAGACAAAAGTTGAGGGACCCAGCTATGCTTTCTAGCTTGGCTACGAAAACAAAATTTCTGGCCGAAATATCCTTTGGGTCCAAAGAGTGGAAGACACACGGCATGCATAAGTGAACATGGCGACTGTGGTGACCCACACTGCGGATGAGGATAATTCTCTTAGAAGAGACACACCAGGTCGACAAAATAGCCAGATGTGGTCTGGGGCTGGCCCCACCAACATGCTATTTTCTACCTATTCAAAACAATAAGCACATTAAGAACAACAATTTAGGAGGCCTTACAGTATTTGCAAAAAAAAAAAAAATATTGGTAGCTGCTAAATCTAATATTAACAGATTTGGACTTATGGTTTGCTTAACCTATTTTTAATTTTTTCTAGTAACTCAAGTATATTGTATTACTAAAAATAATGATTGGCAACATATTGGGGGCAGTTGAGAAATGAATTTTCACTATAAATATTTTGAAAGTAACTGGATTAGATGACTTCTAAACTCAATTTGTTATGTTCTAACCAGTCGAATAATAAAATCAACTCTTTATGGTCAAATTCTTATTCTGTGAACATCGGTTGCTTTCTAAAAAAGAAAACACAGTGACTACAAGGCCAGTCATTCACTCTTTCAAGTCATCAGTAACAAACAGATACAGTAGATGAATTCTGAAGATGTGTAATAGGTACATCAAAATTACATTAGTATATTTCACTGTTGTTGAAGACACTTTATATAAAAATATATATGCATTACCTGGAAAAAGTAAGAAAATAAATTATTTAACCTTATCAGAATAAATATATGTATCATGTATGTAAATCTTACCATGTTACCATGTAAAACATAAGGTACAGCAACACAATTGGCTATATTTATTTCTGTAGTATTTGCTACTTCTTACAAAAGGCAATTAAAGACCAAATTGATAAAGACTGACCAGGAAACTCTCTGCACTCCATAACTCGATAGCATGTAAAAGTTAAACAAAAATATTCAAGCATATAATAGTCTAAAGATTAGCAAGAAAATGTATACATTTAATAAATTAACGATGAAAATATTGAAGTCTAAAGAGATTCTGAAGATGTCGTGCCATGACGTTGGGAGATTTGCAGCAGATACGATTTACACGCTATGACTGAAGAAAGGGTAAGCGTAGGAAGAGATGAGCTCAGTTGCTGCAGGAAGAATAAAACATTTAAGTGAAGGAGTACACTCAGCCCATCTCCGTACTGGGTGTGCACATGTGTGTGTAAGGGCATAAACAGACGGGGAGATATCAGAAAATACACAGAGCTAGAAGCATAAGTAACGATGTAAAATGCTGAAAATCAAATTGAAAAATGCAAATTTTTACCATTTAAGACATGATATTAAATTATTGGACTTTTATAGAATATTACTTTGACATTTACATCATTCAGGGTAACATATGTGAAATGCAAACATTACAAAGGGAAAGCAATGTAAAAAATTATTTTCTCCAAACAAAACACAATGCAATATGTTAACTGACTTTTTTAAAATCTAAGATAAAATGCAGAGAGTAAAAACACAATTTGAACAATATTAATATGCTTTCCTCTGACCATCTGGCATTTCAGTTTAATGCAAAAAACAAACTAACTAAATGGTAAAACAATTGCTTCTTCTAATAAAGAAATTACATCATCAATAATTTTATTGCTTTACTATAGGGTCATATTAATTAAATTACAAAATATCACAGAGACTTATTGGGACCACTGCAGATTTAGACCGCTGTGCATAAAAATCTACCTAGTAAGAATGTCATTCATCATTTTAAGAAATAAGTTGTATAACATTAATAATGCAACTTACTGATTTCAATATAGGTTTTTAGTATTTCTGCATTCAACTATGGTACTAATTCCAAGAACAAATTAAGTGGTAATTTTGTTTGTATAACATTGTTTCATTATGCATTTGGAATTTTTTTTTACTGCATAAGATTTAAAACAAATGATTTATTTGTGCCAGTTATACACAAAAGTCAAACCAAAAAAAGATTCTACAATTCTAAAGAGCTCACTGCATAACATAATAAGCAAACATTGTAGTGCGGAAGATTCAGTGATGAGAATAATCCTGCTCAGGCATCATATGAAGAACACAGTATTGAAAAAGAGTGGTAACTACAGAGGTGTCTTCAAGTACTCAAAATGAAATCAAAGATAACAAACGAAAATAGTGACTACTTGAACAAAGTTGGTATAGTGGCTCCAGGTCTAATTTAGTTGAAATTACTGCAGGTCCTGAAAAGAAAAAAGTTAATAAAAATCATAAAATTATCAAACAAGACACAGAATTCAGTGTTAGGTGTGGTTGTGCACATCTGTAATCCCAGCACTAGGGAGGCTGAGGCAGGAGGATCACTGTGAGTTTGAGACCAGCCTCGCCTACAAACTGAGCTCAAGGTCAGCCTGAACTGCATAGTGAGACCCTGTCTCAAAAAGGCAAAAACAAGCAAACAAAAAGATACAGAATTGTCTGGTGATGAAGGAATCAGAAGAACATGTATACAAGTAGTGTACAAATTCCCCTGCAGCATTTCCCTGACCACTGATCAGGTGAAAAGAACTTTTTAAGCAATTAGAAAAATTATAACAAAGTAGATTGGACAAATCTTTCTTCATTACATCACAAATTTATAAAACCAAATACTGTTATTTTGCCCTCAATTGTCTTAGCTTATTGTTACCTTCATTTTAGCCAGTCTTATTGTTATTATTTTAATAACTTAATTTTATTAATTGAATCTATAAATAATTTAAATTACAATGATGTTTAATATTCACCTAGAATATATTTGACGTTTTTGCAATTGTCTTTGTAGTGTGTTTGTAAATTTTTATATTGGAATTGATGGAGTATTTAGTTTTTATTGCTTCTTAGCAAAATTCAAATAACTACCAGAATAAGTTACTTACTGTATCAGCCTTATTATTTCATTTTGCTGCGTTTCATTTCCACTTGAAGTTTAATATTAACCAGGCTACACTGGTTGATTTCACCTTAGGACATTCAAGGAAAAGATATGAGGAAGAGATCATGGTTCTCAAATGGTTTTTAGTGAATTAGTTATCTTTTCCTTTTATCTTAAAGAAAGGAAAAATCCTTTCTACAAACTTCTCTGCAAAGAACCAATTCATTTTATTCCCACAGTGAAAAAATATTTTATAGCCTTACTGATCTATCAGTTTCTAGTCATCTTCTTTTCTTTTAAAGGTTATGTTTCTTTAAAGAATAGTCTATTTTCACTCCTTGATAGTCACTGCTTCAACCACTTTCACTGTGGCTGTCCATATCTAAACTTTTCTGTTAAAAGCAGCTGTCATGATCAAGCCTTCCATCCTTTCTTAGGGTTATTTCCGTATCATCTTTGATTTTTGGCATTCTTGACCATCTGCAACTTAAACTCAGTTTTCTTGGCTTCCTTGACCTTTCTTAACCCCAACAGTCTTTCTGACGTCATCTTTCCTTTTTGTCCCAATATGCGCACAACTTCCTGAGGCTCGGCTTCCTTCAGTTTTCTTATTTGCTCTCAAGTGCAGCTCTTGCCTCTTCCAATTTTGTATCTGCAAGTCTTCTCCTAAGACATTGCCTCCCACAAGGCTGCCTGCTAGACACCAGCCTGATACCCCACCAACACTACACTCAGACACACACCTCCTCCTCCCCCCCACACCTTTTCCCAGTTCTTGCTACATACTGGATATTAGAGGAGGACACTGTGCTTCGGGTATGACTTATGCCTCTCCCCCCAAACGTTTGTGTGTTAAAGACTTGTTCTCTGGATTGGGAGTGTCAAGAGATGTAGGCCTTTAGGTGTTAGAGCCTACCAGGGGTGGATCATTGTGGCAGGGGCACTATGCCCTTTGGCATGGATTGAGGTATTTCTAGTGGGACTCAGGTTAGCTCCTGATAGAGAGTTGTTATAAAAGCTTGAGCTTGGCTCCATGCAGCCTCTCTGGCTTCCTGTTTAATGACGTGTTTTCTTCCTCTCTCACCTGCTCCCATCTTTCCCGTGTTCCCCAAGGTGATACAGCCAAAGGGGACAGAGGTTCATCACCACAGCGTGTGTCATGTGTTTTGCTTTTTGAACTCTGAGCTCCCTAAACTGTGAGGTAAGTAAACCTCTTTTGTTTAAAACGTTAGCCTGTCTCACCCATTTCATCATAGCAATGAAAAGCCAGACTGGCAGACCACAATCCAAAATCCAGGCTTGGTACCAGATGGACGGAAGTCTGATTCCTCACTACACGGCTTGAATATGTCAGTCTCTGGATTTTGCCACGATGCTCCTCACTTCCTCCTGTGGATTCTTACTCTGCCATGTAACTCTGACCTAAAATATCAAAATATTATGTAATTTATTCTTAATATGTACTTTCTTCTTTCAAAAAATAATTTATTGTGTTCAAAATTTTCAGTGACTTTTTGTTTTCAATTTCAATAGCTTCCACTGTGTAGCTGGACATCCTTGTGTGGCCTAACTTCTAAGTGTATCTTTTAAGAACACACTCCTCTATTCTTTCTCCCTCATACCAGACTCTCGGTGTCTGGAGACCTAGGGACCTGTGCTATTTTTCTGTGCACCCTAGACCTACTTACCATAGTTTATTACAGGATCAGAACATACATATTCTTGTGGTGAAAGGACAAGTGAATGAAGTAGCTTTTTGCTAATGTGTCTCCTCACACCTGAAATTCTCACTTCCTAGAGAGGCGGCTCTCAGCCCCAGGGTGCTCACGGGAATGACTGGAAACACTCATTGTCCACCCTCAGAGATTTTGATGTAATTGCCTGGGTTGGGATTCAGTAAACTGTATTTTTAAATGTTCCCCAGACAATCTGAAGTACTCTCAAAGTTAAAAACTTTTGAACTGGAGAGTAAGTGTAGGCTGGGGAAACTTGAATTTTGAATTTAGTTTAAGATTAATTTTTACATACTATATTTACCTCAACAATCAAATCCACCCAAATGAATCCTTTCACTGTGTCTATTCGATAGAATTTGATACTTAATAGATCCACAGCTAAGGGAAAATACACATAGAAAAAAGAACAGAGTTAAATTTTGTAAGTCTATATGTAATAATCTTAGGTTAAAGTATTCAAAAAGGGCATATTGCAGAACCGGAAGAAAAAACATCATAATTTATTCCTGTGCCTTCTATTTTCATATGGTTGTTCATTCATTTAACTAACATTAATATTCAGTTAAATTTTGCTTATTTATAACTGCAGCTTTAATTAAGACTAAAATTATTCCAAGACAGGCTGTCTTAAATTTTAGAGTTTATTGATCCTTAATACACCTTCTGTGATAACTGACAGTACCAATACTCTTGAGAGTTATCGGGATCTTGGTAAGACCTTCATATTCATTGTAAGTTTCAAATCATCTAAGCTTATTTTTTTGGCTTTTGGTTATGATTTTTTGAGACACGGTTTTGCTCTGTAACTTAGGCTGGCCTTAACCTCACTATGTAGCTCAGGCTAGCCTGGAATTTGAGGTCAGTCCTGCCACTTCCTTGCAAAATCAGGGATTACGTGCATGTGCAACCATCCCAATGCTCATCTAAGATTTAAGCAGTATTATACTGCACTCACTGTGGGAAAAAAAGATAAGTAAGTAAGTATTTCTAAGTTTCTGGTATATCTCTTATTTAGTCTTGCTCTCTTTTTAAACATAGATATAACATATTCAGGGATACTATTTCCCATTCAGATTTCTTCAAACAGATAATCATAGGTGATGCTCAGCTAATCCTTGTTTAGGAGGCAGGTAGCAGTATTTACCACTATCTTAGCTCATCTGACAATCTAAGTAGGTTGGAACTGTTAACCTTTTCTGTTCTTAGTAGGTTATTCCTTTGGCACTCTTTTCTCTTGCTCAAGAATTCAGAAATGCAGCTCTTAAACTGGTGAAATTTCAGGCCAGTATGGAAGTGAAAGAATGAAACATTTAGTTCTTTTAAAAAGAACTTTTTGGTCATAAAAACTGAAACCTTAGGAAAATGGAGAGACTTCAGAGTAAGATAGAAATCTGGCATGGAAATTCCTCAAAAATGTAAAGTGTGCCAGTCATCTCTCCTCTCCTAGGCTTATTTAGTGTGGAAAATGACACAAACAGCTTTGCAGAAACAGAAGTAAAACAGCAACACGAGCCATGACTAAAACTAAGAAGAGCATAGGATGGAATCTGGAGCTGGTGTTCCAGGTTCAAGTCCCAGCTCTGACTGCCATGAATTATGTGACATGAACCAAGCTATTATTGTCACCTAATTTTCCTATATCATAAAAAATGAGGATAAACTAACTTCTTACCTCATCAGCTTACTGTAGGGATTAACTTCGGGGATGTTGGAAAAAATGAGATCTTACTCAAATCTCTCATCTTCTAATATTCTTTACAACTTTTTTTTTCTGTCTCTTAGCTTTTATGATGTACTTTCCTGCTCATTGCTTCCTTCTATTTGGAATATTTTCTTCAAACAGCTTTTGTAAGTCCCCCATTTTGAAAACCTATCTCTAGGCCAGCTGTCAAGGTTATAGACATCCTAGAAAGTCCCTGTTATTTGCTTAAGAAACTTTGCCAAGATTTACATCTGCTGTTTAGACTGAGTCTTTGTAATGTTTGTTTGCTCAGTCTTTTTGGATGTGCTCTGCATTTAGTCCACCCAGTCCTTGATTTGGCTTCTTCCCTCCCATTTTACCACCTTGGGAAACAGCAGTATTTTCTAGGGCCAAGTAGAAGGTATCCAAAACAGAGCTTCCAGACTCTTCTTGTTATGCCTGACCTGAGAGACCCTCTCAGTAAACCTGCCCTTCCACAAACAACTGGAAACCACTGAAGGGCCATGCTGTTCTCAGAAAACAGAACATATGGCTATGAAGAAAATTTAGTACAGGACATACAACCTCCCTGACACTGCAAAGTCCAGCATTATTTACACAACTGCACTGACTGACCAGGGAACTTTGATCCCAAATGTTCTACCTAGATTCCTTGGGATTATAACCTCATCCCCAAACTCCATAAAAACTTAACTTCTCCTCCAACCAACTGCTGAAATCATTCATGATCTCAGCCTGCCTGCACCCAGACAAAATAAATCCAGTCTTTTGCTCACATAAAGCCTGTGTCTGGGTAGTTTCTTATGCACTGTTGATGACATATTAGTGCTGGAAACCCAGGATAGGGTAATCCTTTCTTGGAGGGCCTTGTACCCTACTTTCCCTGCTTTTAAACCCAGTGCTGGTCATGCACACTCTCTTCGAAGTCTGCCTTCCCTTAGTGGTGGGTCGAGTATGGTGATGGCTGTCTTGATTACTCACTCCTGCTCTGTTAGGACCTTGTCAGCTCTGGACCTTGTTGCTACTCCCATTTTGTCATATCCAGCATGACAGTTACCTCTCTCTGCTCTCATGGGAAACATTCCTTCTTGTATTTCCCCTTCCTCTCCCTTAACCTGTCTCTTAAATCACCTAAAATCTCTTTGTCCCTACCCTGATCTGAGGCCCAAGCATCCAGTATTCTTCTGGAACACCACATGGCCACGGTGCAGACTGCACAATGACTCCTACTAGCTAGAAAATGGCACTTCTGATTTCTCTGTTCTGGGAGTCTTAGAAAGTAATTGCCAGAGGCTGAGCAAATGGTCAGAGGTGGCCTCTGTCTGGGCATTCTTAACACTCCTTAACACTCCTACTTTGTGTGCCTCATGGAATTCCTCTCGACTCTTCTTTCCCTCCTGTCTGGAACCCCTCCATCAGCCATCTGTCTTCTTTGAGGACAGATACAACTGACCTCATTCTCCCCTAGCTGCTATGTGTGCCTCCCGCGGTGGCGGCAGGCACCACCGCTCCCTCCCGCCCCACAGGCTCCTGCTGCTGCAGCCGGGCACTCCCCCCAATTCTCCTGAAGCTCCCATTCAGTCCCTGGCAGAGCCCTCTGTTACTGTCAAACCTCCTGCCTATCAGATGCTGCCCTCTCAACCTGACCCTCTCCAGCACACTGTGTCTGGCCCGGCTCCACTTCATACCTGGTCTGGATTACAGTGGGCCCCTCAGCCCTTGGCCTTGGCTCCAGCTCTGAGCCCTTGCCTCCTGCCCCTCTATGAGGTAGTGAGGGCAGAGGGGATAGATTTAGGGGTCAAGTTTCTTTCTCTTTCACAGACCTCTCCCAAATTAACCAGCATCTGGGCCTCTTGGCTCTTCCACTAACTAGACCTCTTGTCTGTTTTACTCTCTTCCTCTTTGGGCATGTCTCCGCATACTTTTCTCAGACTTTTTATAGAATCAGGTTCAGGATCACAAATCAACCAATGCTGGCACTAATTACTCTCAATATAACCCCATTCCCCAAATTTTCTCTCTCAGTTAGGCTGCCCACACCACCTCATTTGTCAGGCACTAAGTAGCCATTTGAAACATCACCCACTTTCCTGTGCTAAGCATTGGTCAGTTTTCCCATTGCTAAACAAAATACTTGACACTGCAATTTAAAGGAGGAGAGTTTTATTTGGCCCACAGTTTCAGGGATCAGTCCACGGTCAGCTGGTTCTTAGTTTGGACCTCCAGCATAGAAGGGTTGGTGGGACTTACAGTGGCTGGGAAGAAGAGCAGGGACAGTGTAAACTGAAGAGGAGGGCCAGGGCTAGACAGAGTTAAGAACATCATACCTCCATGACAAACACAAACCCAACCAAAAGTGGGCTTTGATCTCTTAGGAAGCTCCCAGGCCAGCAAATTGCCCATTAAACTAAACCATCACAATACTAAGTACATATTTAAAAGTGGGTTGTCTGGATTTGAATTCTTTTTAAATGGAGGAGCTGTGTGACTTGACATGAAATATTTAGCAGACGGGTGCCTAGGTTTCGTGTTTATAAAATGGGGATAACTAACCCTGTCTCCCAGGGTTTATGTGAGTATTGAGTGTATTAGCATGCGTATGGTATTATGACGTGCAAGTCTCTTTGCTGCCAATTTCAGTGCCAACTGCATACCTTTTCTAGTACAGCTGGATAGACAGGTGTGGTATCCAGTTATTCACAAAATGTCCCAATTCCTTACTACACCCTCAAGTCATTATTCAGCATTGCTTGGCTTGGTGAATGTCATCATTATAGTGCACATAGGAGACACTCCGAATTCCCTTTTAAATCAGTTAACTTCTTGCCTTTCTTCTCATGAGGGAAACAATCCCAGTTAAGGGACCCGTCTGCATGCATTCATTTAAAGCTCATTACTGCCCAGGGGCCCCTCTGCAAACACCACCACACAAGAACGACGTACTAGGGCTTCAGTGTGTGAATTTAGGTGGGACACAATTTGGTCCATAGCAGCCCCCAGGCTATCACCTTCAGAAGGTGCTCCCACATCTTTTGATTCTGTGGAGTTGTCACCCATGGCTGGAGGCTGCAGCTGAAAGTCCTGCTCCCTGAGCTTCGCAAGACCTGGGCCTGCTGAGCGTTTTCCATGCAGCTCTGGTAGCAGCTGCCCAGGCTGTTGCAGGCAGGAATGGCTCTGGCCAGCTCTGAGTCATCTCTGGGACAGCTTTTCCCCCTTCTCAGCCCAGGAGCTCTGGCACCTTATCCATGTCTAGCCACGGTACCCAGCACGTCCGTTTATTTTGTTCCATCTTCATCCTTTTCAGTTCAAAGTGGCAGAGCATCTGCTCTGCTCAAATTAACCCAGAAACTCTTCATCAGATGATTGCGCAACCACATACTTAGCATTATTTTCAGAAAAAAATTCCCATATTTTGTAATTGAGGTATGCTAAGAATTTTCCAAATCCTCAAGTTCTGGCACATATTCCCTTAACAACTACTTCTTCAATTCATGCTTATCCTTCTACATCTCATCATGAGTAATCAGGAAGAATTAAGCTGTTCCTTCCATGCATTCCTTAGACATCTTCTCAGCCGAATATACATTTTCACTGCTCACAATTCTTTTCACAGACAAGAGAACACAACTCATCCAAGATCTTTTCTACTTCATAACAGGGATCCCCTTTCCTTCTCAATGTTCTCAATTCTGAGATCTCACCGGAATCACACTTAATATTCCCATTTATATTATACACCTCAAAATTATTCCAGCCTTCATCTCCATCACCAAAGTCCAAAGCTTCTTCTACATAGTTAGGTATTTGGTATAGCATTACCCTGCTTCTTGGTACCATTGTCTCCTTTCAGTCATCTTGGGCTTAACATGCCACAGACTACACAGATTAAATAACAAAAGTTTGTTCCTTCTCTGTTCTTTAGATTAAAAGTCCAAGATAAGGAAGGCAGCTGGGCTGGTTTCATGCTGAGACCTGTTCTCTTGCCTCAGAAGGTGGCTGCTTGCTCACTGTGTGTTCGCCTGTTTCTTTGCACATACATAGGTTAGAAGAGTACAAAAGCTCTTCAGGGTGTTGCATTGGTCTGTTAGTTTTAAACTGCCTCCTGGGTTCATAGGTTCAGCACACGATGGGCTTACTCCAAGGCAGGAACATCATGCCGGAGTGTGGCTCAGTGTAGCTTCTCACTTCGTGGTGGCTGGGAAGCTGGCCCCAGGGGGAGTGACAGGAGAGATACACCCTCCAAAAGGACATCCCCTGCTCCACCTTCTCCAACTCACTCTCACTTGCTGACAGTATATTCATCTAGGAAATCAGTGAATTAATCCACCAATGAACGTAGAACACCATGATGTAATTACCTCTCTGGGTGTATCTTAATATTGTGAAGCTGACAATTAAGATTGACTGGTATAGGTAATAATCCCATGAAGAGGGTTCCAGCATTATAAAGTCCCCAAGATCTGAACATCTTCTGAGAGTCCCATCTCCAAATATCATCACCTCAGCAGTTAGGGTTTAATATATACACTTTGGAGGGATCCAGCCCAGGGAAATATTCCTTTTAAGATACTTATGCCCACCTATGGGTAGACTGCCCCAAGGAGTTGATTTGACTTGAACTCTGCTGTTATCCTTCCAAAACTTGTAATAAATACTTAAATCTGCAAAATCTACAATGTGAATGCTCCTTAGGATTGTTCAGTGATCATTCCACACAGCTATTCACCATAGTCCATCTTGGTCTATTTTGTCCTCAATTGAAAGTTTTGCAAAACATAAAAACAAATTCTTTAAAAGTACATTACATAGGAATTTACAAATTTATATAAACAAATATTTAATCCAAAATTATTGGAAATAATGATGATCTTACCAAGTAATCAGTATAGTAAATATATCAACTTGACAAGATACTGTACTAAGAATAGGGGTGTTTGGATTTTCCCACAATTGCCTTCAGATTCTCTATTATAGTTTCTCTTAGGTCTATGAGTAGTTAACATATTTGAATTACTGCCAGAAGGATTTGATATAATTCCCAAAGCTACGTTAAACTTTTCCATCCAGATTATAAGCAGTCCTATTAAAAGCAGGTTACTTTGTTTTTGTTTTCGAACAGTTTATGGGTAGGATGTTTTTGCTTTTTCAAAGCATTTTTTCTTGTAATTGTGTTGGCTCCCTTAGTGTATTTCTATTTTAATCACACAGAAAGAAAAAAAATCCCCAAACACTGCAATCTGTGAGGTGAAAGGGACACTCCCACCTTCTTGTTCTTAATTATAACTTGCCCTCAGGAACAGGAATCATGGTGGCATAACTGGGAACTGCTTATCAGACACACAGCATTAGGGAATCTGAGAGAAGAGTGCAATCCGGAATTCTGGAGAAAAAGTGAGAGGTCATTTTCTTAATTGCATGGAAATGTAAGAAAATAAATTTCAGGAAAGAAGACAAAGAATTGTATTCTGTAGCAATTAGCAGAAAAAACTTTAATCAATTAGGTGTTTTATTTACTTTCATACTACACACACAAAAAGATTCAAAGAGCTTAACCGAAACGATTTGTTTGATTTTATTGTTGTTGCTTAGTGACTTGATAGCTATTTTTTCCTGACTGATGGAACCAAGCAGGTATTTGTTTGATCCCTGCTCGTGAACACTGGCAATGTATTGATGTCAGCAATGCCAGTAATATTTCTGAATGAACACTGAACTGAGATCATTATGGAGTCACCTCTGGATATCTTGTTAAATATGAAATTTCATATTAATTTTGTTGTTACCTCTTGAAAATACTCTTCCACAGTAGCCCAAATATCTTTCACAGAGAGGGAAAAATAATTTATCTCCTTGACTCTACCAGGCACTGGGCTACTTAAAAATGTTTTTTGTTTCTTCTCCAGAAGAAAGCTCAAAACACTACTAAGGAATGAAAATAGTGAAAGACAGTGTGAACATTTTAAATGTAGCTTCAAGATAAATGAGAGGTATTGATCTGCAGTACACCAATCCAGCTCCTCAGGAAACCTTTTAAATTATATAACAATCAGGGCATTTTTTCTGCCACATTTGGCTGCCTTTCTTTGTCAATGCTACTGTAATACTTGTTAATATCTATACCTTGAAAAATCAGTCTCTCTCTTGTAACTAAAGTAATTTTAAGATAAAGACTTTCATTCTTTTTGAAGAGCTAATCACTCAGCAATTACATGTTTTACACATTCGAAACAAGGGACAACTGTGCTACCTGAAACAAGAAAAAAACAATCCGGTGAGGTGAAACTGGAAAATCTTGTACAAAAAATACAGTCTTCTTTCATGTCAAGAACATTTCCTTCCTATTAAATTGATGACATATAGGAAAAATAAACTGATTCTGATTTCCTATTTAATGCTAATTAAAATGTCCCTTGATACTTCCTCAACTTAATTTAAGTTATAGAATACAATTGACTCTCAACAATTTATTTTTATAAATCTCTTGTCAAAAAGATTTGCATTATCTGTAATTTACTGGTAGTTTTTATCTATAAAATAAAAAAATACTGCTTGCAGTACAATTGTCATTTTATCCAAAACTTATGTTGGATTTAACAATAAATATAATGATTTATTTGCTATATTTAAACTCTTTGTTAAACCCTCTCTCTAAATGTTTAACTTTACGTTGAGATGTACTCTCCCTGCACTTTGAAGTTATTTTTTCCACTGTATTCTGGCCTTTCCGAATGTTAATAAGGTCTGCCATCAGTGTGATTGTTCCTTTGTAGATTAGCTTTTATGTGCTGGATTCCAAAAGTTTCTCTTTGTCTTTGATGTTCTTTGATTCCACTATAAAATGACCAGCTAAGTATAATTTGTTTTATTTATACAACATTTTTAATATAAGATATGTTTTCTTCAGCTTGAGAAAATTTTCAGGCATTATTTAAAAGATTTATTAATACTATTATTTCTTACTAAAGTTCTCATAAGATGTATGTCTTGACTTTTTCCATGTCATTTAAATTCTTTTGGATACTTTTCTTTCTTCCTCTGTGCTACATTTCACCTGCTTTCTTCTTTCAATTCACTCATTTTAACTTTGGCTATGTGTACTTTGTTCATGTCTACTATATCTAGTACACTTTGCATAGTTTCTATTAATTTTTTATTTGAATAATTAGTTTTATTTGATGATTGAAATTGTTTTGACTTACACTTGTGGGGACAAAAGGCATAGGATTCTATATTGTTTTGTGAAAGTTATGCTATAATAATAAAATAGTAATTCTAGAGAAGAAACTCCTATAGTCAGACTATAACATATAGGAGAGGAAGGATGTCTCACTATCTTCATTTTGTTCTATGTAAGTGAACAGTTTGGCACATGGTATACTCTCACTAAATGTTTTCAGCAATGGACTAAGTATAAACAAATTACTAAGCTTAGCAATATACATGTCATCATTTTAATAGGGTCTCTGTACTGATTATCCATAGTTCAAGCACAATATTTTGAAACCAAAGCTATTAAGAAACACCTCTGGAATAGATTAAAATCCAGATGCACAGGTCCCACCATATTACAATTGTGTATTTTCATAGCACATAAGGTCATCTAAAGTGTGATTACAATTTTGAGAGGTCCAAAATCACTCTTCAAAGAAATTCTTAACTAAATGATTTCAAAATTAACTATGACAGTACCAGACAGACACTCCAAACCCACATCTACCTGACTTTGCAGAGCAGACACTGTGAGATGGCAGGCAAGGAGAATTTTGAAATAAAGGGCAAAAGCTGAACAGAAGAAGGCTATGTCTGGGCTGGGAATGTAGCTCAGTGGTATAAGCACCTGCCTGGTAAGCACAAAATCCTGAGTTCAGTTCCCAGTACAAAAAAAAAAAAAAAAAAAAATGCTATGTCTTCCCTGTATCAGATCAAAGTGACATTATTTTTAAAAATATGTAAACAATAAGCACTTGGTCATTTGATCTGATAAAAAGCAAAAGTTTGAGTATGTTCTTATTCTTCACATAGATTTTTAAATTAAAAGTATTTGATAATAGATACAAAAGGTTAATATTGCCCTATTTTCTTGTGAGTTTATTTTTTAAAGCTTTGTTTTGAATTTTGTGGTACAGATAGAGTGATCATCTAATGCAATTTAGCTTAGTATATATTTTATGTTAGATGACAGTCTTATTAAACAGAAGAAATAATTATCATTATTTAGTCATAGTGGCCCATTATAAATGGTCTTATTTTTCCTAATTTTAGTTTTACCTCTTAGAATATGGTTTTATAGAATTTTTAAAATAGTTACACTTGGTTTCCTTTATAAATATAATTTTAGCAATCACTCTGGAAACATAAAACATCTAGTGGTTAGTCCAACTATTCAATATATTCAACACAAAACTACTAAGTGTCTTGCTTCCTTCTAATTAAACTTTCAGACCAACACATTTAAGTACATTAAATTACCATCCTTTATGTATTGGAGTCTTAAAACTGAGATGAATAGACTGTCACTTCTGAGATGCTACCTTTCTGACTTCTGTGTTTCGTAGGATAAGTATTAACAGTAAGATTAGATAAAACAAGTACTTATCTCCTTAATAAGTGGATTCATACTTCTCTCTTTTAAAAGATCAGCAAGCTAGTTGCTATCCTTATCAGAAATTTCGTTCTACTGTGAATGTATCTGGTAATAATCAGATTAGTCTCTGTCCCAGTAGTCACAAGGAGGGTACATGTATACAAGGAGGAGAGCCAGGTTTAGGGTCATAGGTACTACAGAGCAAGGAGTGAGGGCCTTAGAAGTTACTAAATTTTAAGGCTCTTTCAAACAACGTCAATTATCTGTTTAATGTTGTATAGTTTTTTGAGCACCCTCTCATGGAAATTATGATTCCAAATTTACACTTACAGAACGAGGTATTCTATTTGCCCGGTTTGAAGGGAGGCAAAGCCTAAGCTTTTCTCACAGCAGAGATTTTATAATCAGCACACATTTCCAAGGCTCTGGATATCTGCAAACAGAGGCAACAGGTCAAAAAAGTTCAAAAATGGGAGGTTAAGGGTCATCTCAGATACAATCTTTACCAGCTTTATGTTATTGTCCAGGGGCCAGCATGCAACAATTGCTTAGAATTCAAGGAAAGTCATCACTCAGCTTCTGTCAGGGGCACTATAGGTGGCTCCTGTTGCTTTTGAGTAATAATTCTTTTTCATCTATACATGATTAAATATAACTTTCTTCTATAAAATTTTTGCCTAGAAGAACTAAAGATATATTTTCAAGTATTCAAGGATGTGTAAGAAGGAATCAGAACGATTCGTGGATGAGAGCATGGATTATAACTATGATACTAGTGTGCGGTTTGTTATTTTACTTTACACCATTAGCCTACTTACTGAATAAGTAACGGTGAGGGCCGAAGCTCTGCTGTGCATCAAGGTAACAGAGGTACACTCAGAGAGCTCATGCTCTTTTTGGGACAAAAAGAATTTACAGAACAACAGGGTTTGAGAGTATAGTGGAAGAGCCCTTTTAGCCAAACTTCCAGTCATCTTTTGAAATGACTGTTTCAACATGATTGATTTACTTATAGGCACATCAATGATTGAAACTGTGGAATGTACGTATGCTTTTTCCACGTTATGAGCTATGCTCCCACTTATGTTCAAAAAGAGAAACTCTATGGAGAATTGAAAATTAGAGATGCATTGTTTGGTCTTGGAACAAATAATTTAACTCAATACATATTGAATTATGTGTGTTCAGAGGGGTCTTGCTAAGATATGTCGAGGGTCACATTTTAAAATGCCTTTGATTAACTACTGAAAGCAATACTGTCATTTTTAGCCTAATGGTTACTCAGTTTCCAAGCTACTGCGAACGCTTAAAACATTAAAGATGCCAGAAAGCTGTGTATACCCGTGCATTCTGCCAGTTGGCCAAAATCTCTGAGATAAACTAAAATAATTGAACAGGGCATCTCTGTTAAAATACTCTATGAAAACAAAACTCTTGGTTATGTGAATATCCATAGTTCACCAGAGTTGGGAAGTTAAGCAGTTATACCCATAAGTTAATATAAATGATACAAATTGCATGACTTCTAGACAAATTGTTGGGCTATATGTTCATTATCTATGTTAACAGAAAAATATTGTGAACTGTAGAGTATATCTTTGTAGCAAACTCCAAAAGGTTTTGCTATCTTTGACGCCAGAGAGATTTTTCATCCCAAGATTTAGTTTGAAGATAACAGCTACTACATAAAACTACTGTAGGGTTCTGTCCACTATGGCACATGAAGAATTCACACACCACTTTAAGTTAGTGATGGGTCTTCTTCGTGCCTGGTCATGAATACTCAGCTATACCATGATTTCATCATTTAAACACATCTTCAACATTCACATCCACAACATTCACCAGAGGCATTTAGTCAAAAAATTAATGATTCCTGTTCAATTTATTTTGTGAAGATATTGAACTCACCAACCAGTCACTGGGCAGGACTATATGAGCTGACCACTCAAAATATGTGACATTTTCGTACCAATAAACATTGATTCCTGCCAAGCATTTTCTCTTTTCTCCTTACAGTTTTGATACTGAGTGGTATCTCACATTTTATTTATAATCCACATGCAGAAAGCAGTAATTTGTCTCACTTTCTAAAATTCACTAAGGTATAACAATATCTTATTTTAACATTAAACAATAAGATTAGATAAAGGTGCATTATTTGACATTATATTGACAGTTTAGCTTAGCTCGTCAGAGCTTGACACTAGCATTCAGGTTTGTGTATTTTGTCTTCCCCATGCACTAATTACAATCTGATTGATTTTAGACTCACTGGATTTTGGTTTTGTTGTATTTTAGGCTCACCAACTGACTGCAGCTGTAACTTCAACTTGCCAATGTACACTATTGCTCACAAGAGGGCCAGTCGAGAGTGTTAGCAAATTTATTGCCAATGCTTTCCCACTCCTAAAACAAAGCAATTGTGTAGATTCATTACAGATGATTCAGCACCAGTTTCAGACACAAATATCAACATTTTATATGGCACCAGTCTCAGTGTAAATGACACAGATTATGATGAGACTGTAAAAATTATCTAGAGCCATTGTTATTTATAGAGCAAAACACAATTCATGTTTTCCACTAATTTACATTCTGACATCATGGTTAATTATGTTATTTTCTTTTTTAATGCTCATTCTCCCCTATGATCTGGCATGACTACTCTGTGCTTTAACATTTTTTCTCTTACTAGATGCTTTTTTTTCTCCAAGGGGCAGGATTCTTTTTATTATTTAGATCACTCTAAGCATTTACCAATTATTGTTCAGAGAGCATCACAAGCCAGAGCAGTTGAACAAATAGGAGAATACTGGAAAAGGGTTACTGGGTAATTGTGTCCTTTCTGGAAGAGAGAGGGACTGATTTTTTTCTTGCCAACATATATATTTCATTTGGGAGACTATTTTTCTTTAATTTTTCACTACAGATTTTCAAGCTTATAGTTGGTAATCTTTTCCTTTTCAAAAAGCCATGATGAGAGGATGCAAGTGGCAGCTAAATTTTATCCATGTAAAACAACTCAGTACTTTAAAACATCACTATATATAGTCACTTCCTTAGAAGGAAAATACACATTTTTTTGCAATTTTGCTTTTTAGCCAATATATAATATTAAAGAGAACTATTAAACCAAATCTCTCACTAGTTCAAACTGAGTAACAAATACAAGTTAAATACCATTAGTCCAACACAAAGTAGTAAAATAGTTCATTATTTCCTGTAAGGATTCAATTAGCCATATATCACAAAAGCTGCTTGATCAATCTTGTATTCTTGTATCTGGTGATCTGGGCAACTTCGCTGAGGATAACAATATGTAATATAACAGCCACTGTTAATTCCTATCATTTGATTTGAAACCCCGTATCATTTTTAATGTCCTTAACTTGTTTTGTTTGTATTTTGCTATTGTTCTTTTTTTAAATATTCTCTTTGAAATAATAATTTTAAAAACCCATTGTGCCAGGGATTTCTCTGTATACAAGCGTGAGTAAGACACAGTGCTTCCTCTCTAGGAAGATGATGATGGATGTGAAAACAAAAACTCTAATTCAATGAGCTTAGATCTTGAATAGATGTATGTAAAGTTCCTGGGAGTGATCTAGCCCAGTCTGCAAGAAAACACATATTATTTGTTTCCATTTGGAATGTGTTTTGTTTGTTGTTTTACAAATTTTCTTTATTACTTTTTGTGTCCTATTGGCTGATCTTTAAATTGATTTAATTCCTTATATACTTACTATTCTAGAAGTAAGGTCAGTGATAGGGTGTGATGAATGATAGATTAAAGGATCCCATGGGATTAAAATTTGTAAAGTTATCTCAGAAGGTGAAATTCAATGTTAAAGTGAAGTAGCTACAAAATCAAGAACGTATTCCTGGAAATTCAGTATCATAAGTCTGGCACTGACAATCTGACTCCCACCTCTCATACTAGCCACTCACACTGATCTTTTAGGGGGAATTTGACAATAAGGTATTGCAAACACGCTGTCTCTTTCAGAGATTCATGTTAACATTTTAGCAAAGGGAAAAGTAGTTCTAACATTTTTTTTTTTTTTTTTTTTTTTTTTTTTGCGATACTGGGGATCGAACTCAGGACCCTGCGCTTGTTAGGCAAGCGCTTATTCCACTGAGCTATATCCCCAGCCCAGTTCTAACATTTTGGATAAATGTTCCCCAAATCTTTTCTGCCAAGCATCTTATTAAGTAAGGAACCTCTATAGCACAACATGGAAAAGCAATTTAAAGAGAAGCTTAATTGAAAACACTGATTTTTGTAAATAATATTTTGGGAAGTCTGTGACTTTCATAGATTTAATTTTTCTATTGAAGATGCATGTCTTACACTGTCTACTGTGACAAATGAAATCTTTTCTGCCACCCACAACTCCTCTTCAAAGAGAATGCACTGTAAATAAATGTACAAAATATTTTAAAATTTATAGAAGACTAAATAAATTTCTAAAAAGATTATTTATTATGTTTCCATATGAATATTAACTAAAAGTAAAATGCATTATTTTGCTAGCGAGATAATCCTTTTTAATAGAAACATTATAAGTCTTTTAAATATAGTGCTGCTTTACTATAAACATTTCTGCATAACTCTCTCTTCCTATAAATAGACCCTTGAGAGCAGGATTTGTGTCTTATTCATTTTGCATATCTTCGTATCTCCAACTTAACACCAAATATATATAAGGCTTTATCAGTGTTTTGCAGGAGTAGGACAACTTATGAATGCTTGATACTTCCTGAGATCTACTAATTTTTTATAAACATGTCTTTCAATTTGGTTGTCAATTTAATACTCTTACTTGTTAAAACCAGATAAAATAGTCCCATGAAACCCTTCTCGCTGTCCTCACTACCTTTGTCCTAGTATATGGGCTCATCCTTGGTTGCATTGTAGAAATAGCTTCTTGTTGGTTACTTTTCACAATCTGTGTGTAACCAACCCCCACCAGCCTGACATCACTCCCATAGTGATCTCTCCAAATCCGATTAGGCCATCCTCAGACTCAGAATTGCTCAGCATCTGCCCTTTAAACTACCACGAATCTACCTTTGAATGTTATTTTACCTATGCGTAGTTCCAGGAATATATGACAAGTCAAGTCTTTTCATTTCTGTCCCTTAAATCCTCATACAACGTATTAATTAAATATTATCGAATAAATACTGCCTGACTGAATAGGTGAAGATGGCTATTTTTGGTCTGCTTGTACCACAGTTTGAGCAGGAAAATTACTTCATAAAAATTTCTAACTGAGCTCCCTGAAAATGGAGATGGGTATTTTAGAAAAGCATTTCTTACAACTTGTTAAAAAAAATTACCTGCAATACAGCTTTTTAAATGAATATTTTTGGAGATGGATTTTTAAAAATATGTGAGAATCTGTATTTTCCAGAATAATTGCTCTAATAAAGCCTCATATTCAGGCAGATTTAGGGAAGACTCTCAAAACAGTAGTTGCTATTCAGAAGCTAGATGGCTGCCTAATATGGGAGGTCAGATTCTGTGACCCCTCCCATGAAGTTTAGGGTGCTATGATTGTAGTGCAAGTCACCATTTGCAGATGCATAGGAGCGGGGTAAGAGACTGTAAATGCATGTAAATGATAGCAGGAGGGGCTTGGGGATGAAAGTCTGGATCCAAGCGTCATCAGATCTAGAGGGCCATGACCAGTGTTTAATACTAAAGGGAACTTTGCTATGCTCTCAAGTGCTTTCACTCTCTTAGTAGTCTTTGCTGGACATCCGGTATGGGCCAGGTGGGACTGTAACATTGAGGGAAGCAGTAATAACCAGCCACACAGTCTCTGCTTCACTCAATGCGTTTGTCACTTTGACCATGCCTTCCTCTAGCATTCGCCGGTGATTCACAGCTGCTTTCATAGCCACTTGGTTCTCACACAAATGAAAAGGTTACCTCCAAAAGGGCTATCATTAGCGTTGTCAAAAAGTGTCCACATTTTTTGTTTTGGCTGAAACAACAACAAAGAAAACCTTTCCATGGCCTCTGAAGATATAAGAAATGGTTTCAGATTATTGAGCACTGTTTCTCAATTACGGAACACATTTCTGTCCTGACTGAGTTCATTCTAGATGTATCCCTGAGTCCTTGGCTACGAAGTTCTCCATTGTTCAGTGGAAATACACTATTTCTCTTCCTTTTTTATCTTTCAAACGGGGCATTTTTCTGCTCACTTTGATAATCCTATCTACTCTTCAAGCTGTGGAGGCAGGATGGTCAAATAGAAAACACTATAAACTTTGAATGTCAGATGATTCAAATTTGAAATTCACTTACTAGTTGCTAAACCACAAGCAAATGACCTAACCCACTTGTGCTTCAGTTTTTCCAGATATAATGGTGGGATAATAATTACTACTTCACAAGACTCAAAATTAAATGAGATACGAAATACTGTGATAGGACATGTCCCTTACTATCTATACATTAAAATTATTGAGTGATTTACTTCTATTTAATGGGACACTAAGAAACAGATTTAAGATAACAAAAGTGACTTGTAAAAACATACTTATGGCAACATGGAAGTATTTAAATATATAAACCTTAATTGCCAGCTTTGCAAAGCGTCCAATGTTTGTAACAGAGATGACTAAGAGACAGTGTTTTCTCCGATTACTCTTTTTAAGCCTGTGTGGTAGTGAGGGCTTAGATTTCTTGGTGTTTCATTTCTATATAACATTATTATCATTTTAATGAACAAATTATAGTACACATATAAATTTAAATTGCTACATTTCTCATGGAAATTCTTTTAAAGGCAAAGTCTGCTAAATTAAAACCAATGACAGTAAAATACCACGCTGAAGTAAGCTCTGTCTACATATAAAACTCTGCACACAAAAAACTGCAAACAAAAAGTAAGCATGAGGTTTGGCCTTGCTTTTTCTTACACATTAGGGCACCCATTGAAAAGAGAATCTTTATACCACACTGGGGTGAAAAGAGAAGGCTTCTCCCATCAGAGGCAAAAAGCTTGGAAAGGCCTGGACTCCAGGCTTGTCCTTAGACACGTGAGGGCTGTAGGGGTCTCTGCTGATCATAAACCTACAGCCTCTTTGCACACACTGAGATATACTAGCATACCATTATGAGGCTTTGTGTTTGGTCAAAAAGAAATCATTAACTTTAAAAGTACTACAGGTTTTGTTCTATTTCCTTGAGCCTAAATTTTAGCAAAAGATATTTTCACCATTTGGTTCCCAGTTTGCTACTAACACTGATTCCAGTACCTGTGATGGTGAGAGCCGAGTCAGCAAATGCGAGACTGTTCACATTCATTTGGGTTGTTACCATCTCTGAAATTTTCTTTTAAAAAATTTTTGATTTTAAAGGACAAAAAAAGATAAAAATGTTATAGAATTTCAAAACAAGATGATAGAAAATTAACAATGTTTGTTATATTGCATGTTGTTATCTTCAAAGTAGTTGCTCAGATTACCAGGCACAGATACGCAAAATTGATCAAACAATACAAGCCTAATGGTTCCTTTCAATGAACTAAAACAACTTAGAAGCACAATTATCTTAGCTAACTTGTGGATATATACATATCTTTTTCCCTTCCTTCTTTTCTCTATTTCCCCAGTTGTTGTTCTTTCCTTTTGAGCAGTTTCTTTCCCTTTCACAATATCTACTATACCTTTTTGCATTATTTACTTTTTCAGTTTATTATACTAGGGAGACAACATGATATTTACACATGCAAGTGATTTATTTCACTGAAGTTTTCAATAATATATTTGAGGATCAAAATAGCAAGTCAAATTCCTAAGTGACTTTACCTAGTTAAAATTAAATTCAGTGTTTTTGGGAAGAGTTATGTGGCATACCCATGTGCCTGATACACTTCATCATAAATATGGTTTCTTTTTTAGTTTAAAATACTATAATGTTCAATGTTTTTCTTCTAACCTGTGCTTAATAATGATGATCTCTAAAACGAAGCACTGTCCTAACCACTTTAACTTTGAAAAGAAATGTCCTTTAAGGGGTTGGAAAGATGAAAAAGATAAAGATATGAAGAGAGAGACAGACATAAAAACTGATTTATTGATTTACTTTAGTGTGATCAAAATTTAACAATTTTTCTGTGTAGAAATTGTTATATGTAGCTTTAATCTCTTCTACTACAGTGCAGTTTTATTTTATTTTATTCTTTTATGTCTTGGAGAGAAGAGGGCCCCAAGAGCATAAGAGCAGGGGAAGGATAGCCAGCTCCGAGAACACAAGTGGGAAGCAGTGTTGCAAGTGAAAACCGAAAACTGTTCTACTTATTCTATGCCTTTATGTTTTGGAAATAGAGTTCAACAGTGGAAAATTTAAAAAAACAAAGGAAAAATGAAAACAACAACAGAAAATCTTCTGCCTTGTTTCTCAGAAAAGCCTCTCACTCTATAATAGATTCAGTCAAGAGTATTCTTTCCAAAAGCTTTTAAAAACGAAAGCAAAGTCTAGAAGTTGTATGATAGAACTGTGATGTCATTACACCATGACCCTTAAGCAGTTGATCCCTGTGTTTCTTTGACTTTATGAGTAATCACTGGTATATTTTCTGACACATTATCCTGCTACACTTCTGTCATAATCAGTGCAGCTTTGAAGATAGTCTCGTTGCCCAGGAGGCCCATTTCATCTGTCGGAGATTGAGGCCATGCACCAGGGAACCCTTTGAGCTTTCCTGACCTTAACACCACTGTGAAATTGGATCACAATTACAGAAAAGTACTCAGTCGGTAAAGACTTGTCTTAGATCTTATGATGGCAGCTCTCCTACTTGAAATTACTTGTAGACAACTATCGAACTTCAAATCTTCTTTGAGGAACTTAGTAAAGTACATTTGAGGTTTATCATTCTCTTAAAAATAACAGGAAGTTTTGGAGAAGCTGCTGGTTTCAATATATGTGTCCCTTGATTCTACCTTTGGTTTGTGTCTCAAATGCATAAATGGTGTTTTTCTTATTATGGGTCTACTGTGAAACACAATGGGTCCATTTCCCTCATCATTTTGAAAGGCAGAAGACACGAAAGTTTTTACTCAGAGATGTTAGCTCATTTACAATATTTTTGATCTAGAATAACTTTACTTATATTACATTTTTCCGACATGTTCATTTTTTTGAGAGGGTGTGGGAATCAAGCTGAAGACCTTGTGCTTGCCAGGCAGGTGATGTGTCACTGAGCTAAATCCCTGGCCCTTTTATTCTATTTTACTTACTTATTTATGTTTGTGGGGGTCATTATTTTTTAGAATTTTAGTGCACATGTTGAGTTGGTATCAATATAGGAAAAATGTGTACAAATTATTAAGCATATCAAAAGCACAATATACACTATTATTATTCTGTAGCATTTAGGAAGATAAGTGGATTTGGAGCTCTCTCATTTATTTCCTAGAAATTATTATTTTTCTCATATTTTTCCAAATTGAAATACTTGTAAACTGGAGAGGAAGGTCCGTGTGACATCTGAAGGTCTGTCTAGAGAAAAGATTTCCAGATGCAACCTACACAAAGAAACTAGCACTGTGAAAAAAATGTATAAGGTAGTTAAATTCATTTGTAGAACAATTTCAACTGCTTCTATTAAACAGCTTTGTAATTTTAAATTGATATACACTGCACCATGAGTTAGGATTCTTCTAATAATAATCCCATGCCAAATAAGTACAGAACATGTTTTAACAGTGACATACTGTCTTGACTAATTTTTTCTAAATTTTTAATTTGCACAATTGCTTAGTTCCAATGCTACCTTTTAAATGAATTTGATAAAACCATATCCCTATAATTTGAAAATTAATTATTATTTTGGCATCATATGATTATTTTGGGCTAAGTGTTCTTCAACCAAGGCACCAGAAGTTAAACACATAAAATTTAACTTTAAGAAAAATGCAACTTCATTGACCTATTTAATCCACTGATGCCAACACCCCAATGTATGGACTAAAAAATGAACAAGTAAAACCTCAGAATAATCTTTTGATCTGATTATTAATATTATTGTTATGTGCTCTGAGGTCTACTCATAAACCCCAGAAAAATTAAGTAAAGTACAAATTAGGGGTTCTTTTTTAGTATTTCCAAATGGTTCCTCTAAATCACTATTTTAAAAAAAAACTACTATTTTGATCGGATATCATTTTACAAATATATTTATCACTATTATGCCTAAATTTTTTTAACATTATGAACAGATTACCTTTATGTCTCTAGTTGTTTACTAAGGAATCTTCTCCATCTGTAAACTTATAGTTTATTGCAAAGCCCACATTTTAAAGGTATGCAAAGAAAAAATTCTGTTATAGGCGACAATTTTGGAAACCTCTTTTCTTTCTACACTAGGACAGTTCAATTGTTTTGGAAGTCAAGTTCAAGCTCTGTGCTACACGAAATACCTCGGGTTGTCTACCCATGAAATACACCTGGGAGTCTAGTTTTACATTTATTGGCAAGAAATTCTAGCCAGGTCAGGTCACCTTCAGGACTCCAGCATCTGCTGTAAGCCTGTATCTTTAATGCAGTCCTGGGTTCTTCTGCTTTTAATGGGTGTTACCCACATATAACACGTGATGTCATTTGCCATCTATAAAATTAGTGACATTTTACTGAACTTGGAATCTACAATTAATACAAGTACACTGGGATCAACACTTTAAACCACAGAGAGGGGAAATTAATTGGCAAATCCTTTAAAAGTCAACTTGCAAAATGAATCAAATACCTTAAAATATCTGTATCATTTGGCAATCCTGGGACTCTATTAAAAGGAAATGCTAGAATACTAATTAAAAGTTGCCTGGAGAGGCTTTTATTGAGAGTAATGTTTACAATATTGTTAATAATAACAAGCAAAAATATGGGGAAATAAATTCAAATACATCCATATGAAGAACAGATATTAAAATAACTAAAATTGATAATTGTTCATAATTTGGGAAATATTTTTAAAGAAGTAAGTGTGGAACTGGGAGCACTGACAAAATGATTACATACATCTAGAAGGCCGTTATCTGCATGCGTGTGTGCGCCTACTTCTATCTGAGTATATTTAAAATGCACGGCAATATTGTGTTGATTAATTATGATTAGCAACTTGATTGGGTTAAGAAATTTTAAAAATGTTCTGACCCCAAGGATGGATGAACATATTTATAAGTTCCTAGAACAGGCTGTCAGGAAGTGGGACCCCTGGAGGCATCTTGTGTCACTGGAGGCCTGGCTTGGAGAATGTGTCTTGTCCTTGACTTCTCCCTCTGACTGTTTTCCTGTTTTGCTTCTTGCCTGCCTTGGGGTGAGCAGTTTTCCTTTAGCATATTCTCTGCCATGATGTTTCTGCTACACCACTAGCTTAAAGCAACGGGGCCAGCTGACCATAGACAGAACCCTTTGAAGCCATGAATCAAAATAAATATTTCCCCATCCATGCCACCTGAGGTATTTGTAGCTTCTCTACGGAGAAGCTAACTAAAGAACTTTCTAAGTGCTGAGATGGTCAGTCTATTATTTTATATTTCTTCATATTTTTATACATATTCAAAATTGTATAAAGTTAAAGAAGCATATTTATAATCTCAATAATCTTATTTAAAAGACAGAGTCAGCTCCTGATAGTGAAAAAGAAGTGTATTGTATTTCATCCAGTGATGTGCTCCTGTGTAATAGCATCAAAAATACTATCAGATTGTTCCTGAGCACTTGAAAATTCTGTCATTTACTCTTGTGTGACAAACTGGATTATATTTGACAACTTGGTTCATCCTGTACCTCACTGAAGCACAGGCTTAGTGTAAAATAAAATGTCCAATACTTAATTTCCTCAAGTGTGAAACAAAAAGTTTCAAAGGTATCAGAATAGTAATTAAGAGATAATTATAAAGTCATACAAAAAGGACTTTCCTGTTAATATACTTTGCAACATATACTCTAAGGGCCTATTTACAAACAGTCTTATCTTTGGAAAATTTGAATCTGTATGTTTGAAAATTAATAGGAATTTTTGGTTCATTTTCACCTTTCAAAGTCACATCTGAATGTTGTGAAATACCCTTGCCTTTATGCTAACAGTTACGCTGTGTTGTGTTAATGGCACCAAACTTTAACTACAGAAATAGAAGAATGAACTTAGAACCGTCGTCTGGAAGTAGGCATGGTATTTGAACAGTCCTTTCAATTTCATCCAGATAACAAAGATCCACTGAAAGGAAAAGGTTCTATGTGATAATTTCTACTTGTAAGCCTCACAGCTTTTATCTTCAGTTAACAATATTTAACTGAATAAATATTAACATGAAATAATATTTATGAATTAATTACACTAAGTTAATGTGTGTAAAGTTTACTTAACACCAGACACATGGTAATGTCATGTTCTGAACATAATAGCAACAAGCGGTAGAGAACACTTAATGAACAAAGGCATTTGATGAATGAGGCACCCTCAATTTTCTTTCTCTTCATTTCTTAGTGGATGGCAAAATAAAAATTCAAATCTGCTCTGAGGTCTGCAAGATATCATTTTAAAAATAATTCAAAACAAACAAAATTAAATTTAGTGTAACATAATTTTAAAACTTCTAGAGTAAAGCAAATTCAATTAGGGGCAAAAATGCTATAGGTTTAGTTAACTTGAAGTCTCTGTGAGATACGATTCATACATAGGCCTAAATCATAACCTTGTAACATATGTCTTCCCGAGCACACCGTAGTCTTCCCGAGGCTCCTACCATGGCACTACTGAGAGCTACAGTCACGAGGGATTTGCATGCAGAAAGCAAATTTCACTTTTGTCGGAGTGGTGTGATTTTCTTCACATGTGGTTATTACTTTTTAAGTGGATGCTTAGCAAGTAAATTTATAACTTTGTTTAGGTGTGTCTACTTTGGGAAAAGAATCACATTTGACAGGAGTTAGGGCAAACCTGGTTTATATATCAATTGATACACATTGTTTACTAAGATATTTAAATATTCACCAAGAACATCTTCTAACTATATCCTTTGCAAAATCATTGTGAAGTAAAATATAATTAATACAACTGACATTTAGTAAATGCACACCTTTAGAATTTTATTTGTATTTTAAACTCATGGTTTTATGTATAACTAAAACTAAATAATATACTTATCATTGGGTGGAATTTTCATCAGAAAGCTAAGTAAAAAATTAAAACCTGATATCTTTTTTGGGCTAATTTGAAGATAATATTTTTTTGTTTGAAAATAATTTTTGAAGTATTGAATTTTACACTAATCAGTTTTATTGGAAAGTAAAAGCAAAAAATAATTCAGATACTGATTTTTTTTCTAAAATGTTATAAAAGGACATAATAAATGATTTTATTTTTAGTCAATATGCCACTGCTGATTAAACATAAATATGAGATTTCATTTTATGCTACAAAGAAGGGTCACATCGATGTGTCCTCTTGGTAGCAATCTAGCTATATAAAACCACAAGAAGAACTGCATTAAAATACAATACATTAAACTGGTAATTTTTCAGAGCTATGTAAATACTGTGGACATTTTAAAGTCAATGATAAGCAGAATCAGCAGATAGTGACAGTTTAAAATTCACTAAAAATCAATAAAGGAGCGGTCAACTGCAATTTTCCTAAACCAGGCTGTAACTTCAAGTGAGCTGAGCCATTCTTAATGCAACAGGGACTTTAAATAGGACTTAAGAAAATAGGTTTAACATTTTTTACTTTATTAGCAGTTGAGCAATATAAATGTGAAATGTTTTGAAGTAATCTGTGTTATATTTTTATTAACTCTAGAGCTTCCATATACATATTTTATGTTCTTTTCAGAAGGTTAAATAATGTTACATTCTAATTGTTATTTGTAGATGGTGTTTGTTTTTCTCATAATGACCAGTCAGAAATCTGTACTCTGAGTTCAATGGAAAGAATCATGTCATTGAGTAGCAGTTGTTCAGTATGCAGTATACCTCTTGCTCTCTCCAAGGGAAAGTTCTAAATAATGTATGGTGGATTCCTTTGTAATGAGGCATTTTTTTGTTTTGTTATGATTTTGTCACTTAAGAGGAAATGTCATGGAAGGGTCACAAATCATATCAAGGATTTTTATCAGTGTTACATAATTTGTCTATATATTTTTTAATGGGTAAGTGAATATCATTCAAAGCTATTGGGTATTTAATTAAATGCCAAATTTAAGAACCATGAACATATTGATGAGTTAGGAAAAACAGAATTGTGCGCATAAAACAAGACCTAGGTGAACATCTTGTTTTTTCTTTCTTTCTCATTAAAGATTCATCTAAAGATTTTTTTTTTTGAGGGAGACTTGAGAGCTGTAGTCACTTTTTTTGGTTCCCAGGGTGGTAATAAAGAAATCGCTCAATAAAACAATGTTTTCCTTTTCTCTTGTGTCCGGTCTTCCCTTGCTCTTTAAATGCAGTTGTTTTCTTAAAGGTCACCTCAAAAATGAAGATTATGAATTAAAAGAAAAAGATAGTTTGGAAACAGCCAGTAGATTTTAAGCACTGAATTTAAGTCCCTTTCTAAAATATGAAATATTATAAAAATAAAAATAACAAAGTTAAGTAAATTAAATTTTAACAGAAGTGTAGTCTCTTTATAGGTGTCCTAATTTTTCTGTCATCTCTCTTCTTAAATGTTTCCTGCATGTGAAATCCCTCGTATCCTCCAGCACACTTGATTTGTTCAGCTACTGATATTTATTTCGTGCATGTTCTTTTATTGCCTCCACATTTTGCTATTACACTGTCAGGTCCTTGGTCGACTGTGTGTATCCTTGTACTTGGGATAATGTTCAGGAGGCACAGTAAGTAAGAGAAATACACAGAACACAAATCTGCAGCCTCACACACTGGAGAAATGGTTTGCCAGAGTTTCATGATAGTCTCTCAACTCTAAATATGAACATGTTAATTCTGCCTGTTTTCCAAAGAGTGCACCATTAAGAGCATCATGCATCTGGCTTTACGGTCCTTGATGCATGAATTCCATGAATTATTAGTGTTGCTGGACACTTTTAAATCCCTAACTCTGTAACCTAGTGACATATGTCCCCTTATTATGGGCTTGCAAAGCCCATGCTAGTTTTTGCTCATTGGTTGCTCAATAATTTGGAGGTGTCAAATTCTTTTCTAGGTTAAAAAAAATACAGAATCTTAGTTATTTCTAGATGTATAAAACATTACCTAAATACACCTGTAAAGTGCTATTATGTATGGGATGCTTAGATGATAACCCATCCTGATGTTGGTGAAAAATTATTCCTACTTTCCTATCTTTTAACAATGAAACAATACTATAGAAAAGAAACTATTTATTATATTTTAATGTCTTGCTCTAAAAATTTCCAGTTAAATATTATAATTGATTTCATACATAATTGAATATATCTGAATATTGAATATGAAAAAATCCACCTGGTTAGGAAAAATAATAAAGATATTTGGGCTACAGAAATGTATAGCATATTTATGAGGTCTCAATATTTCAGAGAAAATGTGTTGACTCAATAAGTGATTTTTTTAAAATGGCTATTTGCTTGTTATATAAAGATGATCACATTTGAAGCAATGAAATTTAAAAACAAATATCAAAGACATCTGCTTTTTGTCAAAGAATAGTTATCCTTTTATTTATATACATATTTTAGAGTGTTGTTCAATGTGGGAAGATATTAATGATGATCTTAAAACCTTCAGGAAAATCAATGCATTCCCAGACATGTCTATGCTTAGAATTTCTAATTATTGGAGAATCAAAGTGCAAGTGTTTTTTGTTTCATTGTTTCCTTCATACACACTAAGCTTACTCTGTCAGCAGGAAGCATCTTCAATTATGAAACCTGTAATGAAACTTAGTGCAATTAATTGCCTGTTAGCCTCTTATGCTAGATCTATACTACCAGTTATGCTGCTAACTGTGAGTTTGGAAACTTGCCTTCTGCAGATTGACTTCCAATTCATCAAAGGATGTAGTCCCAAATCCTAGTGCTTAGTTCCAGTGATTAAACTAAAATCGGAGCCACATTTCCCAGGGTTCTCCGATTGCCAACTTCGGTGTCCAATTTCTACCCTTCTCTCAACAGAGCTTCCTGAAGTGTTTAGGTCTACAGGGCCATTCTCGCTGTCCTCTGCTCCTCTCTGCTCCCACCTGGTCTCCATTCTTGTTCTCTTCTCACACCATCTGTAATTCAGTCCTTCTTAACTTCCTTTCTGGGCCTCTTTTCTTTCCCATCCTTAGATTTTTTTAGTGCTGTTCTCATTTACTCATTAAAGTAACACTTAGGAGGTATTTGCTATGTGTACTGTAGTGAAAAATCACTAGGAGATTCAACATCAGGTACCACAGGGTACTTCCCTGAGGATTTTGATCTTTAATGAGAAGAAAACTTATCAACATAACCACCTAACTAGGTAACACGGGTGCCCTAGTTAGGGTAGTCTGCTGGACACTTCTATCCACAGCTGCATTTTTCAAGTAATAATTGCACCTCTCTAGGTCTTCTATGTACTTAAAATTCTTCCTTCCTTTTTTTGTGTGTGTGGTACCGGGGGTTGAACTCAGGACCTTGGGCTTGCCAGGCAGGTGCTTATGCCTCTGAGCTATATCCCCAACCCTTGTATTCAAAATTCAGTGTATTACATAATAAACTATTTTTTCTTCAATTAGAATGTCTTGTTCACCTGCTTTATCCTCAATCTTTACTATTATTACTAGTATTAATATATTCTCAACCTCATCACTTCTAATTTATTCTCAGTGCTTTATATTTGCTCATTTTTATGGACTCTGTAATGAAAGCTCAACTATTTTCCTCAACAGTGATTTCTGAGCGTCAGCACTCATCGCCACTTCTCATGTCCATCACATAGAATCACAAATACACACAATCACTGATCTTCAATCTCATATGCCAGTGCACAGTCCTGTCTGGGAATATGATAAAAGTAATATGAAAATGCCATCTCAGACCCAGGCAGAACTTAGTGCATATTAGACAGGTCATGGATCCTCTGAGATGGTGCTGCAGATGTTTATGAATCCACTCATCTGAGTGTAAGCTTCTCTCTTCTTCACAGATAAGTGTCTTGATTCTATAATATGATGAACAATTACTCTGAAACTTTCAATTTTTATTTATTTATTTTATAGTACTGAAGATTGAAGCAGAGTCTATACACTGTGATATCCACCCAGCCCTTTTAAAATGTTTTATATTGAGACAGAATCTTCTTTTTTTGTGTGTGTGGTACTGGGGATTGAACTCAGGACCATTGCACTTGCCAGGCAGGCACTTATTCCACTAAGCTATATTCCCAGCCTCAGACAGAATCTTCTAAGTCGCTATTATCCTCAAGCTGGGCTTGAACTTCCAATCCTCTTTCTTCCCCTGTAAACTTTTCATTTTTAGCTAATATCTACATTTCAAATGATAACCGTCAGTTATGCCATGATGTGGCCTCTAAGGAACTTCAAGTCCTTTAGATTCCAGGGGCCACAGTTTGAAAACACTGTATTAAGGTAGCTGTATGTTCAATCCCTCAGAATCATTTCTTTTCATATTGGAGAACACGCATCTCATGAACCCTGTCTGAATTATGATTGCATTGTCTAGTTTGTATTTGAAACTGTTCCTCAAATGTTTAAAAATCAGTTAAGATTTAAACGCAAGAGTAAGTTATGTGTCCAGAGCAGAGGTGGAAAAAGCAAATAGTTTTTTTATCCTGAGCATGGAATAGTACCGGACAATACTGGACAGGAGTGGAAATAGGTATGGATCTAGATTACTGAGAACATCTTTGACATATTTTTACCATTGCTCAGAAGTGTGAATTTTGAATTAAGCAGTGTATAAATTGAATAAAGTTGTGATGATATGTGGATAGCTGAGACTGCAAATTGGCTGCCAACGGACAGAACTCGGCCCATGAACGCATGTTTGGCCAGCATAATGATTTTTAAAAATCTAAGCCAGTATTTAAACATCTAGATAGTTTTACATGAACCCCTGTGTTTCCAACCTCCTTTGAAAATTTGGAAAGTCTGATGATACTGGGCTCACATTTTCACACGGAACAATCGACTGACATTGAAAGCAGTTGTTCCCTCTACCCAGGACACATACTTTCTGGTTCAGCAGAGCTCCCAGCAGACCAACATCATACATGAACCATACCTGCCTATCCCCTGTTGGCAGTTGTATCCCTAGAATTCTGGCCTAGAGATTTAGAGTCCCTTTTAAAAATTACTAATTTAAATAATGCATTACACTTCTTCCACAGTGAAGGCTGAAAATACACACTCCTAGGTTGTCAGCGAAGCTGCTATGGCTCTCAAGAGATGGTATAAATAGAAGATCCCCACCTCTGTTTATTTGGATTCATACCAAACTGATGACAGAGAGACAAAAGACTCGAATTCCAGCCCACTGACCAGTGGCGAATCAGTTCTCCGGCAGCGGTGAGAAAACACAAAACTCATATACTATGTAACAAGTATAAAATCAAACCCGGAAGCCTGGTATGCTTTCAGTGAACAAGGCACGGTCTGATTAATATTTACTTCCTGAGAGAAAGACAGGACGCTGAGGTCAGGGTGGGGCGCCATAGTCTTTTCGTTCTCTCTAAATCAGTATTCTTTAAATTCGTGTAACATGTTTCAATTGCAAACGATGATATAAACAATGAAATCGAAGTGGACAAACATGTTCCACTGCTTTGTTTCCGGGCTTTCCTGTCTGTGATGATCGCACCGTCCTTCATGCGCTATGCTGGCTGTAGTCTTCGCAGTTATTTTCATTCTTTACAGTTCTATAGGCTTCAGGGAAGTTTTTTCTTGAAAAAAACGGTTAACTACATTAGAGTTTAGTTGTTTGAATCGGCTAAAAACAACAGTAAGTGACTCTTGCCAGTGCTCTGTTGAATTTTAGACCAGAGTATATATTAAAAGTGAATTCGACTTAGGAGGACTTTGAGTCACTTACATTATCAAGGGAAAACAGCTCAAATTTCTTTGATGTGTCACTCATCTTTCGGCAGCCCTTCTAATATTAGAGTACTTCACTTTTTCCAAAGCACTTTCGAATACTGCAAACTTGCCTCTAGGTACTGCAATTAAATCAATTTTAGCAAATTTAGCCTAATGGAAGTATGAACAAGGACAGCTCAGAAAGAAGGACAAGCGATTCAGGACTTTTCTTTCTGGCTCAATGTCCTCCAGGCTAGGAGTTATAATAACTTAATAAGTATGTAAGAGGAGAAATATCATTTAGCAGGACTCCAGAAATATGAGGGTTTTCATTTCTATTAGATCTTGGATATTTATGGACTTAACTGTTTGAAATTTTATGAGCTGTCCATATTTTATGGTGTTTGTAACTCCAACTCTGAATTATTTTCTTTTCTGGTAATAGAGAGAGGACCACTTAATGAGCGAGTAAGTACAGACCGCTACCCACCATCATGGGAAATGCCATCTTGTTCTCTGACCAGCTCTGCATATGAAACATCTCTTATGAAACATCTCTTAGAATGGATTTTTTTTAAAATCTTATTTCCTTTGTTTTTGTAAACAAAATGGTCTTCATAAGGGAGTGGCAGTTAGAGAGCCAGAAGCAAAAGGTATTAACTTCTGGGAAAAAGATTGCTCAGCTGAACTACACCAGTGCTGCGTGATATCTCCTCATAAATCTGAACACTGCAGATTCCCACACCGAAAATTTCTGAGCTGGGGATGTAGCTCAGTAGGAAGGCAATTGCCTAGCATGCACAAAAGTCCGCATTCTATGGATGAACAAACCTGAAAGTTATCAAGAGTTAACTCCCCCCACTTGGTGGTAACTTTCGATATTTAATTTTTCAAATTTAAACAATGGCTGATATTCAGTTTACTAAAAGTCAAATTTGATCTTCACCTGGTCAAACAAAAAATACTCACAAGTGCCTATTTATAGACCTCATAGGATTAATAGATTCCAACAAGTTTCCTTCCAGAAAGATTCCTCTCCTAGATTTTAAGACCTCCACGTACAGTTATCTACATGTCTGTATTTCTTTTCACTGTGTTGTGTCCTTGAATGGTTTTCTATGTCTGAGTTTCATTCCAGATGAAGCTTAGGTGATAGATACTTTCTCCAGAAAACTTTGTCAAGAAGAGCTGAGTGCCTTCCCTTGAGACTACTGATGCACCTGTACACATTAGTACCCACATTTTCCATTGTATTGAGATTGCTCATCTATTCTCTCTACAACAGGCCTCTGTCATTAGAATTTTAGTTTATTGAATGCTTAGGTCATAGTCTTTTTTCCTTTTTGGGTAATTTTAAAAGGCCTGAAAAGTAGACATCCATTTAATTTCTGATAAAGCAAAGAGAACCACGTGGAGGAATCCACACATCCGGAGCACGGAGTGAAGCTGTGAGGCAGGACCGCGCTAGATGGAAGAGAACAGGCCGCAGCAGCGACCCTTGGTACATACAGAGCACCACTGTGCATGGCAGTGAGAAAGAGCTGTTCCACTGAGGAATGAGCTGTGTCAAACCCCAGACTGCAGCAGAAGCTACTCAACGACCACATTATTGGCTCTGATTCTGGGCCTTTCAGACAGTGCTTTGTCCCAGCGAACCGATGGAAATGGTTCAATATCCACAGGAAACGAACCACTTAGTATTACCTCAAATTTTAGAAAAATGCAAATAAAACATCTTGATAAATGCATAAACTATAATATTCAACCATGTCTGTAATTTCAGTTGTGTCTGTCATTAAAAAGAGAAATGATAAATGTATGCTGCTGGTGTATCTTCATAATAATACCCTCATATACTTTCTTATAATTTTAAATAATAAAAAGAACAGATCTAGAAAACATAGTTCTTAGTATGATAATTCCTCTAATTATGAAAATCAGATAAAGCAGGAATACAATCTGTAATAGTTCTATACCCTTAATTTTTCTTTAAATTTTTTCTTTAAAATATAGTATCATTTCCAAGCTTCTGATAGGAAACAATTCCTTCTAGAAAATTAGGTCTTTAATAATTGTTTTATTCATAAATGTTTAATTAATTTTGCCTAAGCTTAGTTTCAGAATTTTTAAAGGGTCCCAAAAAAGAGCTGATTGTGAAGTGTGAGAATGTCAAAATAACATCTCCAAACTAGGGACCCAATTATTTACCTTTCTGAGGAAGTGTCTAGAGACAGAATTTTACAATTATACTCTGAGGAAAAGAAAAGCGTTTGTATAAGATGATTGTATCATCAGTTATTATCATATTTTTTCTTTGGGTACCATGATATCTACAAGCACAGTACTAGGTCCTAAAACAGCAGCCATTAATTACAGAAAGTTCCTGCTGTTTTTTGGAAGTACCAGTCACCAAGTGGGGAAAGTCAATGACAGGCAAATGCTAACATCTGGAAAACAATTAGCTAGAACTTCATACAAATGCTGTGGGAGCAAGGAAGGAAATGCACTTGGGCCAGTTTGCGGATATGATGAATGTGTGCTGGAGATGATGCTATGCCTTAAGGCTGAGGTTATAGAAAAGAGAGAAGAATGAAATTCTAGGCCAGAGAGATAGCAGGCACCAAGACACGGGGATAAAAAAATAAAAGACCAGATGAATTAAATCTTTGAACACACCATGTACATTCTCATCACAAGGTCTCTGTACATGCTTTTTTCCTGTCTGGAATACTTGATATTTGGAGAATTGAATTGTTTCTCTCTCATTTCAGTCAGATTTCTGATCAAATGGGATATAGCATCCCTCAACCTATTTCTCTATCTCCTTATCCTGCTTTATTTCTAAAAGTAATTATTATTACAAACATTACTTATTAAATCCCACATAAGGCTATGAAGTTAATTGGGATTTAAATTTTTACAATAGGGAATGGATCTCAGGTACTTGCTAAGTGAAAGGAAGAATCTGTTAATAGCAGGTGAGCACACACCTGAGATACAGCTTTGTGTCCATGACTATTTCAAAATATAAAGGATTCCATGTTCAACGACAAGCTGCCATATTAATTCAGCCCTTTCCTCTGTTCACATTCAGTTTCACTCTCACTATTTTCCAGTCTTTATTACATCAAACTCATGCTGATTACAGTCACCTATTACGATAATCAACAAAAACCTCATAGATGCTAGAGATAAGGGAGACCTGCAGGATTATTTACTATAACTCCTATATTTTACAGTGGGGAAAATTGACCGAATGAGAAAATGACTGCTGTTAATGAGTGAATTTTCTCTACTGGGCTTGCACATACATAGAAACGAATGCACATGATTGGCATATACTCAGTGGTGTATTCACTGGTCTTTTAGGAAGATTAGTGCATATATACATTTTACTAGGTTAAACCTTATCAATGTAAACAACCAACAAATATAAAAAAATAACAAAATAAAGGTTTAGAAATTTTAGTTGTTGAGATCGTGCATTTATAATCCAAATTGATTTTCTTGTGTATTGAGCAATATGTTTTTATTTTTAGTGAATTCATGAAAAAGTACACATGAAGTCCATGATTCCATGTGTTTGTATGATTATCATATTGTAATAGCTGAAAAGACAATATCAGAGAACTCTCTTCAAAATTAATATCCTCAAAAGTCACAGAAGGGAACAGTGAACAATGCTCCAGTTGCTGAATTGTGTTAGTTACTATAAATGTACAAAAATCCGCAGGAGATGACAATGAAACCATTGTTTCTGTGCTATTCCAAGTTTATATTTTGAGGGAAGATTAAAGAAAGATTACTTTGCCTTCTCCACGATGTGAAAGATCTCATGCTAACATAGATTGTCCAATTAGTTACATTGCATTTCCAGGGTGAATTTCAGATAAGAACACACAGCATCTTTGATTAAATACTAGTTATGAGAGCTTTTGACATGTCATCCAATCACTTCAGTTACCATACTGTGAATGCTGTGTTTGCAAAATCATAAATTTCTATTAAATAAATTAAATGTAAAAATAAATGTAAAAGATTCACTGCAGGAGAGGTGTGAAAAGAATCCCGAACTCCAGGACAGAGTCATGGACCACGGAGAAGAACAAACCTCTCCCGCACCGTTATTTGACCTCGGACTGCTCTGTCATTCTATTTGAGCCATCCAGAATGGCCTTACGTGTGGTAGGAATAAGAGTTAATCTCTTGTGTAGGAAGTTAACTCTCAATCCATAGGAAAAATGATGCTACAACATCTGACTTAAAATCTTTCTCATGATGTTTATGGCATAAATAATTCTTCCAATACATTCACATCTATATTCTGAGTGAGATTTCCTGCACTGAAAGACCTATTCACATAAAGTACATTTTTGTCAGAATCTCCTATTTGTGTAGTAAAAGAAAACACAAATTGCATTGTGACAGACCAATCCAGTTGTAAATGTTCCTAATCTGGTGCAATTCCACCTGAAATTCTCAAGAAATATGCATTACTTTTGCAATACGATATTATATAATTTATATTTATACTTGCATACACGGTCTAGATATACTGAACTCAGATTTGTGGATAACACTTGAATTATATTAAAAAGAAATTCCGCTTATCACAAACAGCTGCTAATTATTAATATTAAATAGTATACATTTTACAGTTGTATTAATTATTCTAAAATAATAAATCAAACTACTTAATTTGATTATAGGGTCAGTCTCTTATTTTTTACTTTACATGTATTTTGTTTAATTTTATTCAATTGTACATGGGATTGTATTCATAATTTCCTATTTTGACAGTATGCTTTTAGTGCATAAGAACACAACTGACTTTTGCAAGTTGATTCTGTGACCTGCAACTTTACTGAATCTTTTCATTAGATCTTATGATTGTGTGTGGGGGGGTGGGTGTGTATGTAGTCTTCAAGGAACAATCAACAGAGTGAAAAGGCAATCTATGGGAAAAAGCACGCATCAGCAAAGCATAGGTGACAAGGAGACAATTTTTAAAATAAATAGGAAACTGCTACATTTGACTAGCAAAGCAAACAACAGCCCCCCATCCAGTTTAAAATTGAGCTAAGCAGTTCAATAGACATTTTCCTAATGAATATGTGTGAAGGCCAATAGATACATGAAAAAATGCTCGATTTCACTAATCAACAGAAAAATTCAAATGAGATGTTGCCTCATAGCTGTAAGGATGACTATTATTTTTAAAACAATAAGTGTTGGAAAGTGTCTCAGCAGAACGGAAAGCCTGTACACTGATGGCAGGAGTAGAAACTCTTGTAGGTGCCGTGGAAAGCAGTATGGAGGTGCTTCCCAAAGTTAAAAAACAGAAATAACACATAATTCAGCAATCCTACTGATAGCTGTTTACCCACAAGAACTGAAAGTAGGATTCTGAAGAGATGTTAGCAGTCCTGGGTCCACTGTAGTATTGTTCACAAAACTAAGATATAGACATAAAGCAAGGCTTCACCCCCAGTTGCATGGCTAAAAGAAAATATGATCTATTCACATAATGAAACATTATCTAGCCTTAAAAATAAGATATCCTCAAATATTGGACAACATGGATTAGCATTAAGGACATTTAAAACTAAGTAAAATAAGCCAGCTATAGGATAATTCCACATAACTGCACTTCTATGAGGAATCTAAAATAGTCAGACTCATGAAAGCAGAGGGTGGGATGGAGGTTGCCAAGGGGTAGAGGCGAGAGAAATGGGGAATTTTTAATCAACAGATATAAATGTTAGTTATGCAAGATGGATAAATTCTAGAGATCTGCTGTAAGAGGTGTTGTGTATAGTTAACAATATCCTGTTGTACCCATAAGAATTTGAGGGTAGACCTCAGAACAAATGTTTTTACCTCAGTGCACACGTGTGGCTGGATGCACACATGCACATATATAATAGAATTTCTGTTTTACTAGAAATACCTAAATGCTGTTTTCTCTTTGTTTTGAAAAAATAAGTAGTTGTTCATTTATTTTACATAATAGTTTAGGAAAAAGGCATATATTCTATAAAAACTAAAATGTGAAATCTGACATAGTCATTGAAGTTGAATTACTCTGAACAAATGCATAATTATAACTATTTGAGATATCTTTAACATTTTAAATATATGTTGCAGAGCTTTTCAAAATATATCTGCATGAAGTCCACAGATGTTAGCTGTGTCTGTTTGTGTTCTTTATCAGTAATATAAATACTTAACATTTATATACCCCTTTACAGTGCAATCAAGCACCATAAAGACATTTATTTGTTAATCATTATTGAAAATAGGTTTCAAAAGTAATTCAGCATGTATTATTAATGGCACCAATGGCCTAATTCTACCAACACTGCAATAGTGGACTGGTGATGGTGATGCACAGATGCTCAGGGAAGCCAATATAAATGTCGTAGGTTAAGAGATTGCTCAAAAGTAAAGGGCCACTGAGGTGTGGGAAGAGAGAAGGGGAGATTATGTATGTATGTACATACAGGGTAGCTAACAGTTGTACTACTGTCTTATACCGCTTTACTGAGAGGAACAGTTAATGATTACTTGTTTGATCAATATTGCATGTCTCTGTTTGTTTTCCAGAGAAACCACTTTGAAGATATCAATATGTAATACAACAACAATTGTTAATTTCCTATCACTTTGTCTGCAACTCTGTATTGTTCTTATGCTATTTTGTAAATGGATGTCTGTCTGTTAATATGTTTTCCTTCTTTTATTTTTGAAATAAATTTTAAAAAAAGAAAGATCTGGATTCTCCTTAACATAAACATAGAACATACAAGAAAATGTAAAAATTTTCTTCCCTGTGTGGTTTTGGAGAATATTTTTCCTTGAATAACAGAAACAAGAGGGGGAGAGACAGACAGACAGACAGACAAAGAGACACATAGACACAGACACACAGAGACACAGAGAAAGAGGAGACCCTAAAGATACCCATTATGTAACTACACACTGACAATGAAGTCACTCTGAGTTGACATGGCAGAGAACCAGATAAGATATATCTATCCAAACTGTGTACACCACATCACCTGCCAATATATACCCAGTCAATATTTGAAAAGTGGAGTGTATTGGCCCTCTGATGTCTTCATGCAAAATTTTTAGACATGAAAAGAAATGCCTCCTTTAGTTTTTTGACTTGATAAGGTATTCCATAGTCATAGCTTACTGGGTGATTTTGTTCATCAGAGTAATACACTGTCATTAAATAAAGTATTAATTTTACTAGATGTAATTCATATCTTGCTTTTCAATTCATAGCTAGAATCAGGTCTCTAGGTGAGAGGAAAGCATTTGTATTTGAATGAATCATTTTACCTATTGAAACTGATATTAGCTAACTATTAATTTTTTCATATTCATGATTGCCAATATTTTGATTAATTTTTATGACTTCCATTGGCTGTGAAACTGCCAACGGTTCTCTAGATCTTTAATAGAAGTTACCCTTAGATACACAGAATTTGCCAATATTTTTCTTACAAAGGAAGACTTCATGTGAAGGATAAAATCCCTTGGGAATGAATCAATTACTTAATAAAAAACTAACACAAATTAATTTCCATTAAATTAACAAAATGATTAACATTCATCAGGAACTTTTGAAATATTACATATTAATTTTTTTACCAAATTCTTAGGAAAACAATCAGCAGTTCCAAATTTTACCCAGAACCAACAAAATCTTAACATTACCTAGCAAAAAGTCTTAAGAGTTCTCTTAAATGTGTTTTCTTTGCTTCTAGGAAATTTTAGTAATACAATATTGTAGATAGATTATTCTAAAGGAAGGAGTATAACAAAGCTATAAAGTTAAGTTAACTCTGGTCAGTTCATTTATTTTATGCCATGAGATGATACTATTGTTTTGCCTAGGGTTTGCTTCCTAGCCATCAACCTGAAAATAAATAAATAATATCCGTTTCACAGGGTGAATGTAAGAATGAAAAATCCCATTGAAACTGAGCACTGTGCCTGGTACATCGGAATGCTTCATACGTTTTCATCTGATAATAATTTTATTTCAATAGAGGTCATCTTAGTTTAACACAAAGTTTGCTACTAGATTTTTAGACCATGAGGTTTATTTTTTTTTCTACTTGTAATTGGGATGAAGTGTTGGTTTTAAGGGATACTGACAGGGCTGCGGATGTTGTACAGTCAGAACTCTTGCTTACCATGCACGAGGGCCTGGATTTGGCCTCTTAGCATCACAAAAAATATGTTGACAGTGTATTTGTTGGAGAGCATATTTCAGATTTCATTTTTCCTATAAACTTAAATGTAAAACTATAGTTGCTTGCACCCCTTTTTCCTATTCCTGGGGTACTATCTGTAAAATTACCTCGGAAAGATTCCTGCTTCCTGTGGCTTGTATTCTACATGGGTGTAGACGAGATAAGGATAGCAGGGCATAATAAAATGTTCTGCGAAAGTCAGCATGGATTTTAAGAGTTTCAGTAGTTCAACTACCACTAGAGTTACCTCCGTATATCGTTTATAGTAAGCATTCGAAGCAGCTTCATCAGAAAATTCATAGTAGGAAAAGGTTGAACAATAAGGAAAACATCAAAACATTATTTTAATCTTCTCTTTATGCTTATTTATTTCCTTTTCCCTTCAGGGTTCTCTCATTTCAGCTGAGCCTTCCAAGACTTAACGGGGCAAACAATTAGTAAAGTTGGTGCTGACATTTCATGGGCAGAACCAAGCAAGGATAGAGCTCCTCCCTTCCTCTGAGTTGTCCGGGAGTTTTCAATCACAAGTAGTGAATGAATAGTTTTGCTAGTCTCTATATGGACCCCTCCTCTCCACACACAGTTTACACACACATGAACACACTCCTATCATTCAGAAAGTTATAATCTGGTAGACTCCTATGAGTAGGCTTTAAGGTGTGTGTAACCTAACATTATTATCCAAATAATTCTAAATATTAAGCCTTTCAATAACTTTTTATTTTATTATGGCTTTAAAAACTTTTATTGAAATGTTAAATAGAACTATGATTTTAATAGTATAAAGCTGTGGGAAATATATCATAAAGAAATCATACATAACATTAGAAGTTTAGAATATCCATTGCTTATTAACTTTTACCTAAAAAATAGTTGATATAAATGGAACATATTTGAATATATTCTCCAAGTTATTTTATTCTATTATTTCATGCATGGTACTCCTGAAACACCAAAACATTATCATGAATATAATATTCCAAAGTAAATTATTTTGGATAATGCTGGATTCTAGAAAATTTAAATTAGCAACTTCCTGTCAATTAGCACAGTAGGTTTTAGTACCCTAATTTATTGTCCCTTTCCCCTATTTTCTCTTAAGAAATAGGTGTCCCTGGACTAGTTGCATGTCTCTGTGTCCGTATAGTTTTGAATGAGTGGAGAAAGTGTTCACTGTTTGCTGTGTACCCACACTGGCCCCACTCAGCTGGAAGGCCATCTGATATGGTTCTCTCCCCATTTCTCTCATTTGACTGCTTTCTCAGTCTGGAAAACGGTAGCTCGATCATCCGATGGGTTTGCAGATGGCTGCTGGGTCATTTCATGTGGTCTCCATCAACAACATTGGGTGGGTTATTTAAAGTTCATCAAAGGTGGTTGCAAGTCCATTATTTGGTCATAAAACATCAGAAATTTTATTGGGTGAGATATTATCTTAGACTTTGGAAACAAAGTCTTCTGGATTAGTTTGAGGAAAGAAATGAAAAACACAATTTATATATTTCTCAGAAGCAGATGGCTACTCTTACAGTGTTAGCTATCAAAATTATTTCTATTTTTACCCTTTATATTGACTATGCTGGCATTTTAGAGGAAGCTCCATCCTTACATACCAATCATCTTTGTTTCTTGCAGGACAACTGTTGAAATAAAAAAACCACATAAGATTAGATTTCTTCAGAACAATGAGGCAGCCCAACATGGCTATAAGGATCAATTAATTAAAAGCGGACCAGATCATAATGACATCATGAAGACAGATGTATGTGGAGAAAGAGAGTAAAGACTGAGAGATGGTTATGCATACCCTTATGTGACTATAAACATTCCTAAAGGGATCACGGTTTGCCACCCTCCTTTTCTGTCTCATCTCTAAGAATGCCAAAACTTTAAAGAATCTATAGTTTCCTAATTTGTCTTTCAACATTTTAAATATCTCCACATTTTTGTAAATAAGTTAGGATGTGGGGAGGGTGTTTTCACTTCTATCTAATTCCTGTTATATGTAAAAGGATTTTAATTTATCTCCATTACAGTTCCTCACTCTTCTCACCCATTCATTTATCCTTTTACTTCACAGTTACTGAGTACAAACCAACACTTTGGAAGAGACAACAGATATTTAGAGAGGATGATGGTGCATGCGAGGACCTCTGCAGTGAGGGAGAAGGCTTAGAAATCAACTACTGTAATAGAACGGGCTGTGCACAGTGAGGCATTCGCATGGAATGTGACATCACACAAACATCCTTACTCTTGTCAGGTGGCCTCTGTATTAATGAAATCTTTACAGTATATGCTGAATCACTATTTGCACACAAAAGTCTACATTCTCTCATCTTTCACTCGTGATTTACTGAAGTGTGTTCAATGATATCATTAGTTGTATAAATAGAAGTACCACGACTTACAGCTGGGTCAAAACCTTAAAAACAAGTCTTAATTGAAACTGGAACACAACTGCCCTTATCCCACTAGTATAATACTTGTATAAATTTTTTCTGAATTATTTAACACTAGGTAAAAATGGGATGTTCATGATTCTTACCTGATGTCTATCCATAAATCTTTATTTTATAACTTCTATAATACGACCACAATTTCACCTTGACCTTAGCCCCTACGTGAGATTACTTCATATCTTGTTTTACAAGATTCCTGAGAAATTCTCTATATCTACAACTTTTGCAAAGTGCTTGCTTTCGAATTTATCAAACAGCAGGTACCTGTTCTGTTACTTTTACAACAGGGGAGCTGTTCTTGTTCCCTCCTAACACATAAGTGTATCTGAAGGTTGATTGGAAATAGCATTTCATGGCTGTCTGTACTTTAGAGGTCTATCTAAGTGGACATTAGGGCTGTCAGGATTATTCTGAAGACTGAGTGATGTCTGCTCAAACTATTAGGCTTAAGTTTTTTAGACTCTGCCAGTTTATATTTCCATCTGGTAACAGTCATTTGGTAGAAAATACACTTAGTAAATTAGTTCATCTCTGTATTTAATTCTGGCCATGTTGTTCAATTATGAATGTTTGGTGGAAAAAAGTTTGGAATATCCATTTTCAAAAGACAAATTCTACCCTATGTACACAACACTAATTTAATTTATTTTTCACCTAAATTATGCATACCATTTTAACTGATTTTTCCTTTAATTTTCAATTCTTTGTTATTGAGTTATATAGAGGCGTCCTGGTACTCTGAGCATGAAATTTATGTCAAATTCACTTTTACAAAAACATAAATTGAGGGGCTGGGGATATAGCTCAGTGGAATAAGCACCTGCCTAGCAAGCGCAGGGTCCTGAGTTCGATCCCCAGTACCGCCAAAAAAAAAAAAAAAAAAAAAAAAGAAGTTGTCTAACACCAAATAATGAGGCAGTATTTTGGGCTGGGGATATAGCTCAGTGGAATAAGCGCTTGCCTAGCAAGCGCAGGGTCCTGAGTTCGATCCCCAGTACCGCAAAAAAAAAAAAAAAAAACCATAAATTGATAAGAGTTTTGGATACACACACACTTTATTTTTGCAACGTAAATATTTCCAAACCAAGTATTCTAACCCTCACATATGATGCAGCCTGCCAGGGTACTGTGGTAAATCAATCTTCGAGTTAGTCCATGTTATTCTTCTTCCACATGAAAATATTTTTGGATGTTTTTGACAAACAATTCCTAATTTTATCCTGTCTTCCTCAAATATAGTGTATATTTTGAGAATAGAATATATTCATTGTAATAAGAAGAGAAAAGAAACAGTTATTATTCTAAGGCAAGAGAATTATCTTTTTTTTTTTTTTTTTTTCAGAACTGGGGATCGAACTCAGGACCTTGTGCTTGCCAGGCAGGCACTTATTCCACTGAGCTATATCCCCAGCCCTAAGGCAAGAGAATTATTAGAATAAGTTTTATATGCTATAAAAGCACATTAATCTTTCTCATAGACTTTTATAAACACAGGAAATAAAAGATCTTTGCTCTAAGAGAAAACAGCTTCTTAAAAAGATAATAACCAGTGTGGGATATTATCAGATACTTTACGCAGTATCTCTCTTAAAGCTGTTCTTAGTAGTAATTTATTTTTTCAAACTTCTGCAACTTTTCAAACACTCTGATATCGCTTCAGCAAATTTTTGTGGAATTTTCCTGAAAATCCTCTTAACTAAACACAAGGAAGGACAAAGGACACTGTGTATCACCTGAATGTGTTCATGCTCTCCAGGCCTCTGCACTCAGCACTGCCATGTCTTGGAACAGTCTTCATCAAGCAGCACTTTCACTACCTTTCATGACCTCAGGAAGATTCCCAAACTGGCCTCCCAGCTTGTTGCTATGTCTTCAAGGTGTTAATTTACTCTATGATTTTTTGGGCAATTTGTAATTGTTTTTCTCTTCATTGGTTTAATCATGTTTGGTCTTTCTCATCACAGTGTAAGCTTCCTGCAGACATCAACCGTATTTGTCTTCTTGGCAGTAGAGACGTATGGCTTTTCAGAATGCCTGACACAGTATGACTCAGTAAATACACACTGAATAAACAAACCAGTGAGATCCAATTTAACTGCACCTTTCTGCAAGGTCCCAAGTCTTACTAGGTAGCAACGGCCTTAAGTGATTTTTTTCTGCGTGAGAAAACTCATATATTCCAAGAAAATCTTCTAGTTGCTTACAAATTACGTGGGAACAATTATTTAATATTATTTCAGGTTGAAAATTGCACAATTATGTTAGTATTTAGTCAACAGCAAAATGAAGCACAGAGTAGTAGCTACAGAAAGAACTGATTGTTTTCACTTTGCCATCATTTACATTTCTGTCAACTTTAGAAAAGGAAAAAAATGTTGAGAAAAATCTGTGAAGCATTCACGCACAAAAGAATATTTCAATGAAGTGACATGTATCAGCTCCCCATACAATATTTGTTCTTCCGAAATATTACAAAATTGACATGGGACATAATGGTGGTTATGTTTTACGAAAAATGCAGTATGTTTAGAAGACTGTATATGTGAGAGATCCTTCACCATGAGAACCACCTAAGGAAATGCTGACCTATCAAAGGCACAGGGCTTTAAAAATTGTACATTTATATGTGTCTAAAATTGCTGCTGGGTTACAATTAATTTTTATTCTATTTAAAAGACCATTCACTTATCTCTTTTTAGACAATTTTCACAGCTTATCACAAATTCCCAGAGCTGCTATGATTAAGCCAATACATTTACATGAGTAGTATGTAAACATACTTAAATGTTTCAGTGTAGTGTTCTTGATATAGCCCAAGGTGTTTCATATGAATGTATCAGGTATTCTGCTTTTTGAGGGATACAAATGCACTTTTATGCTTCATCACACATACTGTAAATATCTTTTATGCTTATATTATATTCTCACCTTGCTTCACATCATCCATTTCATTTTTTATATATGCAGCATAACAAATGCAGGTTGCTAAATTCACACTTTGTAAGAGTCTGACAGATAAGTGAATTTTGTATCTTTCCTGTCTTCCACTGATCTGGTCAAAATATAGACCAACGTGGGTTTTTTCTGTAATTGAAGCCAGGAAAAGGGGTGGGAACATAACACATAATAGAGAAATACCTCTTAATAATATTGTTGCGGGAATGACTTCTGAAAATTGTTTGCCCGAAATGTAAAAATACACTGCCCTGAGGTTCCCTAAAATCACAGAAGGTCGAGCTAATTCTGTCTCCTGACCCTGCAGAAGAGGAAAATGAGGCCCAAAGTACCCACCTAGGCATTAGTAGAAGCAGGACGGGAGCCCTGTGCTGCCAGTTCCCAAGCACTGCAGGCTTTACTCCTCCTCACTGCTTGTCTTGGGAGGCACGAGAAGGCAGCACAGTGGGGAGAGGCTAGCGTGGGGTTTGCTTTAAAATGGCCTCGGGTTCTTGCATCTGCTAATGATGTGAGTTTACGAATATGAAAATTCTGGCAAACGCAGGTTTTCTTATTTGTTAAAAGTGAATAAGAGCACCTGGCGTAAACTCATTTTGAGCAAATGAAGGCAGAGTGAAGGGGATGCGGCAGCAGATACTGTATACCACCCCGGCCCTATGAAGACATTCAATAAACCGCAGCTTTTACTGTTAGGATTATTTGCTGTTAGCATTAATTTCAGAGTTAATCATCACTATAAGTATGAATAATCCTTCAGCACTACAATGTGAGACAATTACCCTGTGGGAGGAGCTTACATAACATTGGAAAAATTTTGCCCTGTTTTGGCAGACCCAGATTGTACCCAGTTTAGAAGTAATTAGTCCTAGTCAATCAAGATAATCTGAAAATTGGTTCTCAGAACATATTTGCAATTTTAGGCAGAGAGACATATTTCAATACACAGTAATGGCTGAGTATTTTCAGTATTTAACCCTGATGTCCTTGTGCGAATGCGGTCGCTGCCACAGTGGGATGCAGAGTGGGTGTGCAAATGCCACCAGCAGCAGCCCATAATCACACTCATGCAGAAGAAGACCAGGCCGCACCATCACACACATGCCAGGTAGTCATGCTTATTGTTAATACAAACACTGGCATTAATAACCAGACATAGAGCTGTCCTTCCACCCTAGGCTTCGTAAAAGAGGAAATAATTCAGTGCTTGTTGGTAATGTTATATTTGAACAATGGTTTTACCTCAAAAACAGACATGGAAATAGCATAAAAATAATAAGGCTTGTAAGATTTAATAATGATTGAAGTAAAAATGGCAAAAGTAGGGGTAAACTATATGTGAAGAAAACATTTTTTCAGTGAACAGTTGTGTAGTAACAGTCATAATGATAAAGACTAAAGCTGGATAGTTTAAATCACACATGTGCTGAACTAGATCCACAGTCCATGACTCCAGAGTTAATATTACTAGCAAGACTTTGACTGGAGAAAATATTGCCAGATAGTAGGAAAATAAACTACTATCTCTAAATCTTTCTTCCTCACTTTTAATATAAGAGGGTTTATTTAAAAAATAGCCACTTGGTTCTCTGCCAACACAATTCTAAATCCACCTCCTTCCCACAAGGATGGATGGAGGTCCACCTGTGAACTTCCAGCGTAAATCAAATCAAAGAGGAGTTCTACTGCAGTATTTTTTAGTTGAATCCAGAGTCACTGTTTCCATAACCACAACCTATTTTGTTCCTGACCTTTTAAGACAGCATAAACTTGGTATTGACTTCAATAGGAAACACCAAATTTAGTCAGAAGACCACTATCCGGCAGAAGTGAGGCACCAGTGCCAACTCATTTTCTTGGTAGAGGTGATACAAATGACTCCATAAAATGTAAAATTAGCTGGGTTTTGGGGGGCACTGGGGAAGGACCCTGGGCTTGCACACTAGACTACATTCACAGTCCTTTAAATCTTTTTTTTTTTTTTTGAGACATGGTCTGGTATGAGTCACTGTTTCCCAGGCTGGACTCAAATTTACCGTTTTCCTCTCCCAGGGAGGCTGCATTACAGTCTACAGCTACCACACGGCCTGGCTGTTATTTTCTTTTGTAATAAGCACACATCTTAATACCTATCTTTTATTTAGGCTTAAAATTTTTTCCTCCATCCACGTAGTAGGTAGATATCTGACATTCACTGGGTTTCAGGTCTCTAAAACAGACTCCTATCCCAAATTTCCTTTGTTTCCCCTATTCTAGAACCTAAATTATCTGTCTTTGAGTAGAAATGACACAGAACAGAACTTCAAGTCATCTTCACAGTGAATACTGTGTTTTCATTTTGTGCTGTAGGGCTCAGAATGCTTCACATTATGCTTGCTGATGGGAGGCACTTTCCAGAGTGATTCATCCTGTCTAGGTAAAATATGAAGTTGCTACTTGCAAGAAGAAATGAGGGAAATAAGAGAGCACGAAACTCACAGCAATTGAGGCCACAGGAAACACTGAGCACGACTCCATCTACATCTATTTGTAGATGTAATTTTAAATTTCCTCTACAAGAAGCTTATATAGGTAGATTACTTCTTCAGTGAAAAATAGATGCCTTAGGGAAAATATGGTAATCATAGCAAAGACAGATTAGAAATGTAAGACCAAGTCCATGTAAATCAAGTATGTATGCATGTATAACATTTAATAATGTATAAATAGTTTGGAAAAGCACACTACTAATGCAACTTAAAGTATAACATCGATTTTTTCAAAATAATTTCTGTAGCCAATTGAATCTGTCTTTAAAAGAGCAAATTGTTATACACACAGCAAGAGATAAGATTTGCCTTTTGTAAAATAAACTCTACTACTTAAATTAGTGTATCTTATGGAGGGATAAATAATTATGAAAATCACATAAAAGTCCCTTTTACCAAGAAGTGAAGAAAAATTAGAATTTAATCCTTTTAAAACTAATTTCTGTAAACAAAATGACAGATTTTTATCCAGTGTTTTTCTACTGGCATAAAACATGCAACACTAGAGAAAAATGAAAATAGGAATCACAGCATATCAAAGCGCATTTTGAAAAAATCACTTTAAAATCATTCAGGCAAACTTTTGGTGGAAGATAAGTAGTGGCATTCATAAAACAATTGGCCTCATTTTCAAATAAAACCATAAGATTAACAGAAGAGAATTATTCAAAGTATTATCTTACATTATTTAAATGTATCTAGGTAAGTTTATCTAAGGTAAATAACTGTAAGGTATGTGGAATTTCATTTTAAAGATTAAGAAATTGGGATAAAATTAACACTGAAGATATAACTCAGAACAGAATTTAAAATTTGATTTAAAGGTCCCTTTAAGAGAACATTACATTAAAAGCATTACATTACAACTTTTTATATTTTGTAATTGTTTCTGCTTCAGACCAAGATACCAAGTCACCCTAAAGACTGAACATTTTCCAAGTGGTTATGTTTTACTAGGGAATGAAAATGACCATCTTGTGATGGTCTTTCATCGTAGTTCAGCTTTGATTTGTAGAATTTAATTTGATATTAAAGACAGTTTGGACAGTGTTTATACATGACATGTTGCAAATAAGCAGTAGCAGAAAATGATTCAAGTTATTTAAACATTTTATTTTCATCTATAAGAGTTTTGGGATCAGTTTCCTACTTCACTAGTTTTTTATGGAAGTTTCAAACTAAAACGTCAGCCCCATAGTCTCATGAATCACTATGAAACATCAAGGAGTGTCACTGGCAATGCACTACAGTGCATTTTTTAATTATAAAGAGAATTGAAAAACAATAAAATAACAACATAGACAAGAACAAAACAAAGCAAAAACAGTAAAAATGATACAGGGTCTCAAAACAGAATGATAGGAATTAGCAGTGGTTGTTATATGACATGTGATTATCTTTAACCAAGTTGCTCAGTTTTGCATTCGTGCATTTTGATCTAACAAAATGCACCCTGTTGCAGTACATCATTCTTGGATTCTATTTTCATATAGGGTGAGGTAAAAGCTAAATTATGATATTGCCTTACATTTACTAGTGAGCCAGTTGTGATATTAAAGTTGGGGTAGGTAAAACAGAGGAAAAGGAAATAGAAATACTTTGACTTAATAAACTGGTTACAACCCAAATACCCTAAATTAGTATTATAATTTTAATATCCTTACTTCTTAGCCAAAGTATGCTTTTTCTATTTCTCTAGTATGTCTTCAATCATTTTTATCTGTATGTTCAAAAGTTTTAAGTTTTCCTTTTTAAAAAGTATGTATAGTGTATCAGTATTATTTGAGAAGTTCAGGAGATAAAAACTAAATCAGAATTCAAGAAGAACATAAACATCTATGCTAAATACTATAACTAAAAATCCAAATTAGTTTTATGTTTAGTCTAGTTATTTTATAAATGTAACTATTTACTGTGTAATTATAATTACAATAGCATATTATTATAAAAAAATCCAGTAGTTCTTAATGCAACCCTTTTTACATTTTAAATAATTTTCAATTCTATATAAATATGAAATCTCACTACAAAACCTAAAAACTAAAATGTGTAGAGTTTTTATAAAAAATTTTATTTTCATTATTTTTATTTTTATTTTTCATTGTTTGGTACTGGGAATCGAACTCACGACCTCATGCTTGCTAGGCAGGCGCTATGCTGCTGAATTATATCCCTGGCCCTTAATTAGAGTTTATCAAGTATAAAATAACACATTTTAGATGAATATTTTCTAAAATTCCTTTTTAATGTTAATCTTCAAGTACAGCCACATTGGAAAACTTTATAAGTAATATAAGGTAACAATCTAAAAAGAAGATGCTTAAGAGACATAACTAAATCAAATCTCTAAAACCCTGAGGTCTCAGAAGTGGGATGTTAACTGCTGGTATTTTCTTGTTGATAATTAATAAACTCACATCTTATGACCTTTGTAGTGATGGACATAGTAATTTAACTGAACCATGAATCCATGCCTGTGGGGTTATCAGCAGTGTAGGACTACCACACACCAACAGATTAAATACAAATCTATATTCTCACTAGAGAGAGATAACAGTGGGCTTTATGATGATAAGAAACTTCCATAAACCTGACTTTGCCTTTATAAAATGTTTAGAGTAGCATTTTTAATATCAAAAGAATAAGTGAAACATCAGTAGAATAATTAAACACCTAAACAATGGCATTCAAATAAAGGTAAACATAAAATACACAAAACATTTAATAAAAATGTAAAATGATAAACCATTTTTGACATTTTTGAATGTCAAGTATATTTTCTACCCAATATAAGCTAGACAGTGCTCAGTTTGTATCCTTTTTACAGTTAGAACTCCCTGTTTATGGACTGAAGCAGTAACCTTTAAATTAGTGTCTCATTCACCAAATCCATCAACTACAAGGTTAATAAAATGATTTCATTTCCCTCACTGGTTAATATGAGGTGTTTACTCTTAAAACATTAACTGTCCAAATAATAGCCCTTCTTTCCTCCACAAGAATGACTTGAATTTCATACATATCTCTTGTCAATCATTTTATCTAAACTTGGTATGTATAAACTGTCCCACCACTGTGACTGTTTAGCTTTAGTGGTTAAGTTGGGATGGTACTGCACATTCCTGCTGTGAAAGGAAATAAATCATCATATTCCAAAATAAATTTATATTCCTCTGATTATATTTAGAATATGTTTTTATAGGGAAGATTACTGTGTGATCAAGCAATGAACAGCTGTAAGTGCATATTTGAGAAAATACAATATCACTGAATGTATCACTGGATTAAACTAAGACATTAAAATACTGTCCAGCCTTATTTAACACCATACACAATTCTTTTGGGAAAGTTTCACTGCTCAGGTCATTATTTTCTATCCCTACAGGTTAGTAAAAGTTGCATTTTTACTGAAGGTGATTATTATTAATTTTCTGTCACATGTTCTGGCATCCTGTAGAGGATGTGAATAACTGGATACTTTGATATAGAAACAAGCACAGCATTTCACTATAAAGAATGGGTTTAGGACAGAAAACAGCCCAGTAACATCAGCACAGTATTGCATGTAAGGTGGCTTCACATTTTTCAATGTTAAACACAAAAACCAAAGTTTGCGAATGAGAGGTCTAGTCCAAGTTTTACAATACAATGATTTAGTCCTAATAGTTGTTTTTCCAATTTTATCTTAAATCATTGAACAAGAAGCAATTCGCTGTGCTTTAGAGCTTCAGTTTAAACAGCTGAGCTTTTGCATCTCTAGCACTTCTGCCGAAAGCTTGAATAAAAAGCTGTCCTCTGAGGAGCGCGTTACAGGCCTGTGCAATGATCTCCAATCGGCGTAATGAGAGGCCATGTAACTTGGTGCCTTAACCAATGAGATTCTTTTTTACTATTATAATTACCTATACTCTATGTAAATTGTTATAAAATACCATTCTAAAACACATATTTAAGGAAGTTTGTTTAATACTCTAACACTCTGTAAGTTCTCAAAGAGTTTTGTCAGAGTAATTCCTTTACATTAGAATTCTAAAACTCTTTGTATCTTAAATGAATGAGGAAATTTTAATAATGATCCAAAGGGAAAAAATCACACACACACACACACACACACACACACACAAAGCACATGCAGTCTAAAGTTCTTATTCAATACTATATGCCTTGTATTAAATGAAGCTGATCTTCCTGTTAAAATGAGATACGGTAAAATACCAAAGTAAAAATCTGAGCAGCTATTACAGTTAACAAAAAAACTGTAAGTTAAATCAAAAGAAGATTTGAAGTTTTGAAGTACTGGCAAATTCAATTCAGTTCATACACACAGTTATAAAGATATTAATAGTAGCCTATTACAATAAATAGATATTATTAGAATTCAAAATATATTTGAATATACTGGAAATTATAATATTTCTTAAATGTAGAACTTACTGCTCAGTTAAAGTCATGGCTTTTAACTTAAAATACTTATTAAAGTTAAAAACAATAACATAACAGAGGCTAAATTATTTAGGTCAGTCAATGGAAAGCAATGGTTCTCTAGTCATTCATGGTATTATAATACCAGCACTGGTAATAGAGTCACTCTTTTGTGTCTGAGGAAAGGCGTACTCTATCCTTCTCCTGCTGGCTCTTTACTTGGTCTTCTCTGTTCTTAAGCATGTCTGTGGCAGAAAGGGAAGAACGATGAATCCACTCTGTAAGGGTGTCTGTTATTACTGTATCTGTGACGTGTGTCTTTTGATGGGCAGAGACCCTAGTAATGGCTTGTACTAACAATCACTTTCATACAGTTCCATATATGATAAAAACCACAACGTAGTAAGAAAGGAGGCAGCTGCTTTATGTGCTTCTGTGTCCCCCACAGAGCTTACAACAGTTTAGGTTGTGAGACGTTCTATAGGCCATGGTGCTTTGAGGCAAGGTCTGTTCATTGTTGCTCAGTAACCCTAACAGTTAATAGAATGCCAAGCACAGAGTAAGTACTTAGTAAATGATAGATCTGAACAGGTTCCTCATAAATAGAACATGCATGACAGATACTTACTAACTCTTCCTGAAAGGCATCCACTTTTGAATATACACTTCACTCTATCTCAACACATTCACTGCTTGATAAAAAATCAAAGGCAAGATAGTCCAAATGTACTTGCGTTGATGTAGATAACTTGGTAACTTAAATTGGCATTACGCTAACCATTTTGCTCATGTTTTTACTATAGGAATTTGAAGAAAAAAGTTGTTTTTTACACTTAAAAAGTTGTCCTTGCATACTTTTTAGTAAGATAGACATGACTTATACACAATGATTGCTATTAATGTGCTGTGTAGTTTTAACAAGACCAAAAGTGTTGGAGACTGATTTTGTGTTATTTATGGTTGTGAGGCTTCTGAGGTTTAAATAAGCCTATGTAACATCCGAAGAATTTTAATCTGACTTCTGCTCCTAAAGTGTATTAACTCAGATATTACATTTTCCTTCTTCATCATCAGTAATTGACAGCTGCTGATGCAGTAGTTGAGAACTGTATCTCAGAACACACAAGGCTGGTTAACTTCATCCACTCAGTGACAACTGATTCCTTGCTCAAAAAGGACAAGCCTAGAATTCAAGGATCAAAGAGTTAAAGGAGTCTTCCTCCTCTCACTGCTGTGAACTCTAAAGGCTCAGAAAACAAAATTAGCCTATAGATAAGTGACCCAGAAGGAATTGCAGTAACACCATAGACCCAAACGTCTTAATTAAGCTAAAGTAATAGTTTTCTAATACAATACACAGAATCTTTAAAGACAAAACACTTTAATAATAGAAGTCACATACAGTTTATTTCTTAACGGAGAAGGAGGATATAAAATTCTGCCCTCCACCTTCTCCTAAATTCTCTCTCAATGAATAGATGAACTTCTGAGACCCAACTCAGATGCCAAGTGGCTGAGAACAACCATGTGACTCTGGGCAATGCTGCAGTCCTGCCACACTAGTAACTCTGCGAAGCACCCTTCACTCTCTTCAGAGATACAAGAGAACTGTCGTGAGGCTTAACAGGAAAGACTGCCGCTCTGCCCCTTCTTCCTTTCCTCATAGCCAGCATGAACTGCAATTTTAAGACAACACGCTGCTGATTCAATGTAACTTTAAAAATCTATAGCAAGTTGTATGTTGGGAGGCACATTATAGGGCCACCTGTAGTCATCTAATTTCACTGAAAATAAAACCTAATTGTGGAGAATTCCCGAGTGTAGGGGACAGTGGGTAAGAATTGTGCTGCTCCTTCACTCCAACATGAATTCTGTTATGGAGGAGGATTAGAGAACTGTACCCTCTCCAACAAATATGAGTAATCCTTCTCTCCACAAAAGCATCAGCTAAATGCTATGCCAGACACCTGGGTGCCAGATCCACACAACCATTTTTGTGCACCTCTGATAATCCACCTGCAGAAATTACCACATGGCTATTGCTTAATATAGCACATTGATCCATTTATAAACTTTTTTACAGTAAAGAAATCAATGTTGCTTGTCTCTCTCCATCCTGTTTACCTCTCTCATGTTTTGGCAAAGACAGAGAATGACAGTAAAAATACCCCTGATGTGATTCCAAGCATTTGTTTGGGAAGAAATTAATATGTGTATTTTAGCAATGCTCAACAACCTTGACCTTTTTTAGATTGGAAGGTAAAATTAATTTACACCAGAGCTGCTTAGAAAACAGGGAAAGGGTTTGTTACTCTGCTTTTCCCTCAAGTGGGTGGCTAGTAATTATCCCATGACTGCACAGAATCTATATGTTATTTATTTTGGACTGTAATCGACTAGAAGACCAGTAAAATTTTACATTTGTGTGCATACAAATACACACACATAAACTTTTATTGTATGATTTCAAAAGCTAGTCTATTTTTTTTCAAATGGGTTATAAATTATCTGTAAACTTCATTAATATAGTTTTAGTCCTAGCACTGCAGAAGCCATCTGAATTTCAAATCTATGACAACCTTTTTCCACAATGATCACATTGTGTGGAATTAAGAAGACTACATTTAAATTATCATTAAACTACTGCAGATTGGATTCTCAGCGGTATCAAGGTTGACATTTCCTTTTTATTTGTACTGCGTGAAGGGTTAATAAGGTTTGCATAACCTCATTCTTTGACAGCTTTTCAGCAGAGTATTTCAGGATCAGTGCCAAAACAGATTTTAACCCTTTTAATCATACTGTTAATAACCACACTGCACACAGCACAGAACATACTGCACATAAGGCAATGTAGCTCTGAACACAGTTTGACCTGATATCCAATGATGGAGAGGTTCCTAGAGAAGCTTGCCATTTTGGTTGCTATGGTGAGTTTCATATTTTGTGGAAACCACTGCTACATGTATTAAAATAGACCTTTGCCAAGAAAAACATTGGTCCAGTGGCATATGCTGGCAGAGCATAGCAAGGTTGCTCAAATTCCCTTCCTTTGTTTTTCTCTCTCCCCCCTGGGGCAACTGCTCCAAGCATCAGCCCACTAGTCTGGCAGACTGAGAATCCAGAAACTTGCTGCTAATTACAATGTTGACAATTCCCAACCTGTTTACTGGCGCCAGCAATCAAACTGCATCCTCTCAAGTGAACCAAAAAGCATTTGCTGGCTTTAGCTTCCTGAGGTTCCAAGCTGGCTATATTAATTACTGTTAACTTAAAACTGTATATTATACAGAAGCAGCTTAATTAGCTGGTTTGAGGATTAAAATCTATCCTTTACAAATCTTCAAGCATCTTGTTCTTGATCAAATTATGTGAATCCATAAAACATCTTTTGAGGGAGAAAATAATAATTATTTTATGTGTGGCATCTAAGAACCATTTTGGTGCCTGTATTACCTTCAAATGTGCATCAAAATAGATCAGAATAAAAGAACATTATGTATGTATCTATCTAAGTTGTATTTATTATTTATTTTTAACATTTGAGGAAAATAATGGAAACAATTACCTGCAGTTATAGTAAATGAAAAATAAAAGCTTTCAATGGAGAAAACATTTTAAAAATGATATCATCCTATTACCCTGGAGAATTTCAAAGGCAAAGCTAGTTACTTAAACTACTTTTTTTTTGGTAAATTCTCATTGCTGTGTCAGAAATCTGATTGGGGAGCAGGAGTATTTCAAATATAAAAAAGTATGCTTCTTTGAGTGGTAAGTTGGTGACCCCACAGTGAGAAATCATCCTCTTAGCCAGCAAAACAGTTAACATTAAAGGTAACCCAGACATGACAGTGGCAGCTCAACCTGCAATTTTCATAAATAGCATAAAAGAAGTGAATAGGGGTTTTGTAAAATTGAGCATTTTATTTTGCTTGCTTTAGTCCAGGAGCCTACGCGTCTTTCTTTATTCAACAAGGTAGGTTTAAACACTTAAAAACTGAAATAAAGAGAATAAATATAATCTTATGGTGCACATTAAAGTGTGGTTTTATTTCTGCTCTTTGGTGTGAGAAAATAATTGGATTGGTGGTACTTATTAATCTTATTTTAAAATTTCCATTATATAAGCTGCATGAAAAAAACTGGTCAATCCAAGCTTTTAGGCAACTTTTTCATTTAAAGCTTATTAAACTGAATGGTGCAATTGCAATTAAAATTTTCTTTGTTTTACTGAAGTATTTGTAACTATAGTACAATATCATTAGCCTTTTAATTGTAATTTGTATTTGTTGCTAAATCAGTATTAATTTATTTTTAGGGTTTGTTTTTGGTGGTGCTGGGGACTGAACTCAGGGCCTTATGCATGTTAGACAAATACTCTACTGGTGCACTACATCCTCATCCCCTATGTCAGCATTAATTTAGCCTGTAAAATTTTCCTAGATTTTGGAAATCCATAAGTGTAAGCATACTACACACCCCTGGAATCTTTCATTAACTCACACCTACATATAAAACATGTGAGTTTAAAGAACATTTAATTTATAAGAATTAGATAAAGCATCACTGAATATTTTGAAAAATACCGAGATTACTTTCAGACACAAAAAAGTGTTAAGAAAAGCCTCAATAGCTACTTCTTAGTGGAAACAAAATACCCCATGAGGACTTTGAAAATGAGCTGCAAAGTCCGTATGAGTGCTTCTGGATAAAAGTGCTCCTGGAGCAGCTGAGTTTATGTGTGTTGTGAGACCTTCAGCTGCAAAACATCGGAGCTGTATTATATATCAAAACTGAATCTCTGATAGAAAAATACCATAATTTATTATGTGCTTATCTAAGATTTGTGGAGTTTCATAATCTATGCAGATAATGGAACTGGGAAGTAATTTCAACAGAAGTAAATAAATAACCAACCCAAAAGGCTGTGTCTTTGGAAACAAAGACCAAGCCAGAGAAAGACAAAGATGACCGTCTTCTGTATCTTTATCATAGTTAAGTAACAAATAGCCCTTTCTCCTTAAAATCTAAATCAATGTCATTGAACAATAAAAAACTAAGCTCTTAAGCAAAATATCTGTATTTTATATCAAGAAATATTGGTGATGTAATCCTAAAGACATTCTTTTAGATTAATTCTAAAGCATGGATTCAAATACAACATATACCTTTTCAATAGAAAAAATGAATAAAAATGACTACCTCTTTTAAGGCATGCCTCCCTTAGGCTTAATTTTCACAAGTCTAGCTTTTCAGACTGATGCTTTCTCCTGAGCAACATCCAGATTCCTTGCCTTTCCCACTTTTCTACATGTAAGCTAGCCTCGCTGTATTCAGGGATGCACAATTCTATAGAAGAGCACACCTTCCCAGCTGAATAAAAGCGAGAAATTTCAAGTATAATTTTAACTCATATGGTAAGTTGATTTCTTCTTTATAAACTACGTGAAATCAGCACTGCCACTGCCCCTCATGAGCAGGAAAGAGGCACTACATAGAGAAAAAACATCTCCTTTCAAATTTCCTGAAATTCACATTTTTAAAAAAAGATGTATTGGTACCAGCTATTACGTTTATCAATATATCACCAGGAATTCTATCTCTTTACTGTTTAATTTTAATTTTTATTAGTACATGTCTGCAATGTATGATCACATTCACTGTGGGCAGCTGGTGCAGGTAGAGGACACATCTTAATCTTGCCACAGCCCTTTCTTGTCTCTCTCTTCATTTTAAAAGAGAAATCACTCAAAAACATTCTTCCTTAGAGTCCATATTGTTATTACTGTTAATTGCTATAACTATACCTTGTCTTTTGTCATTTCAATTGTTATCCACATGCATTGTCAGATCAAATGTGAAACTGTCAAAAGTTTAACGCAATCACAATTTTAATAACTATTTCATCTACAACTAATAGCAAACTATTTGTATTAAAAACCTTATTTTGCCTGTTTTAGTATACCATATGAAATAACCTCAAACCTGTTGCTTGAGAAATTACGCAAAACAACAGAAATTTAAATAATATGTGTTTTAATAAAAGCATAGGTAAATGGCTCTCAAAGCTCATAGTCCTACTCCCAGCTGTCTATTGAAATCAGTTACTTTTGAAAGCTTTATAGAACTTTTATTAAACCGACTCTTAAAGTTTTAAATGGACAGATCTCTTAACACCATCAAACCATGAATTAATATTACATAGATTGTGTGAATAAAGCAATAGCTGATATATAACTACGTTTTAAAGAAATGAGCATATTCTTTTGTGATTAAAGTGTCAGTTTATATTTTGTGTACCTGGAATATCTAGAAAAGTCACAGCTTTCACATAAAATTTATACTTAGTATATTTTCCTAGTAAGAAGGAAAAAGAATTTAAAGAATTACATAGACCCTTAGGTTTGAAACTATATCTATCATAGTAATTATTACACTGTGTAGAGGACCTTCCTATGGGTTACTTTTTAAAATTAATTCTCATAAGTGGTTACATAGTCACTACTAAATAAAATACATAAGTAAAATTCATATGGAATAAAAATATTTTATGTCAATAGCAGATCAAACAAGTACTTAGCATTATAAAAAGAATATCACCAGTCTGAAAAAAATTACCCTAGTTTTTAATTGTTTAAGATTTATATCTGAGAATTAGAGAAAATGAGTATTACTTCTTAGCATAGAATAACTATACTAAGTAAACAAACTGGAGAATTAGAATTTACAGTAACAACAAATTTAAATACATACTGTGCAATAGCCATTTTATATAACAGCTACTTTTAAAAGGACACCAGTTATGTAAAAAAAATGTAAGAGTCTATATTAACATACATCAGAAAAGGGTATCATTGCCGTCACTAAACTACTAAATATTTGAAGCATTAACTATGTGCCAGACACTGGACTAGTTATTTTAAATGCCACTTCATTATATTAGAATATCATAGACAGATATTGGTCCTTTTCAAGATGGGAGAAAAATCATAGTAATTTCTCCACTCCTCCAAATAATTGTAATTAAATTTAATAGCATAAACACTTGCACACAGAGTAAATATTTAAAAAGCCAAGTGTTTCTCTATTGCAATCATATATATAACTTCAAATAGGGTTCTTTGTAATTTAGTCTCATTAGGTTGAAATATTTTTGAGGTGAGATTTATGTTTTAAGGATCTTCAAACTTGTACACATATGTACATATGGGAATTCCCAAGATATCGCTTTAGGTTAAAACTGTACATGTTTCTTTTGAGGCTTTTCTTTCCTACTAAAACTTTAAATACAAACTGGAGGGTGAAAGTTGATGGAAACAGTTTCACATATTTTCTATTTTAAGAATTTACATAAAAGTCTTCAAGAACAAGTTTGCTCACTATCAAGAAGAAATACGTTGAATACGTTTGAAAGATTTAGGGCATTTTTAAGGCTTCATTTTTGGTTGTTATTGATTTATCCATCATTTATACATAAAATGAAGAGCAGAATTCAGAACAACAAAAAAAGGAATTCTGCAAAGGTAGACAGTGTATGGTAGAGTATAATTGTGATCTTTCTCCCAGAGAAGAAAACTGAAGACCGAGCTGCTACAGTTCACAACAGAACCTGTATTCAAAGTCAGGTTTTCTAGTTTTTACTGCACAACTGTTTCCATCACAGTGCACATTCTCTCCCAACAAGTTTAATAGAATTAAGGAGAAAATTAAATGTGAGTTTTCCATATAACTTACTCTCTTCCCTGATTTGCTTCATTTTTGTAAACATCACTAAAATTTGCTTATATAAGTTACGCAAACAAATTGTGCATGAAACTGGATTCACAATCAATCTATAACTTGAATTCACCTACAGTTATGTATAAATTATTCAGTGTATTTTTAAATACTATTTTATTTCCATTATAGAAATATTTTTCTCATGTCTATGTCTGGTAGAATATTAGGTATGTCATTCATTCATTCTTGGAATCAAAAACCCAATAGAATATTTGGCGTGTATATGATAGAGAAACTATCTTAAATAAGTAATTTTTAGTTTTCATTGTGACTTGCTTACACCAGCTCTTTAAATTGACCTTATTTGCTTACTGGAGAATATAAGACTTTAGATAATTAGTTCTCATTTATGTAGTGATATAAATTTTAAATCAAAGTAACAATAAACATCAACTTTCTAAGTATATATCATTTAAAAAATAATCACTGTAAGAACAGTGTTTCCTAAGAACATGAATTTTGTTTAAGTTTGTATTATGTACTTCTTTCAAATTATGTAATTATGTCACTTGCAATATAATCTGTCAAATTTTTAAAATATATATTATGATATAAATAAATATGACCATGAACCTAATATTAGAAAGTAGATTATAGTGATATAAGTTCTTCAGCTTAAATCCACTAGATGAGGTTAACTTAGTGAACCTTATTTCAAGTCTTTGAACTGAATTAATAGAAGTCCACAGGGATTTTGTCTTTTTCTATTTTTTAGTTTTTAAAATACATTTGATCGAGCTATGGCTATAATTTTTATGTTTTTAGGTTTGTGGATAGTTACTTAGTCTTGAAGGGTATTTCTATACAAAATGAAAAGCGTTTTCTCTACTCTTGTACAGATACTATAAGTTTTACTGGTTTTGAAGATAAATTGTTTTATTTAGCTCACATTCCTACTAGCCAGACTATAACAGAACTCATAACTCAAAACATTTGAAAAGTCACAAATTTGTAATCAGGACAGCAATACCTATATAACAGATGCTTTGCTTCTATTGTTAGTTTGTAACAAACTCAAGAAAATATGTTTTAAGAAACTGAAAATTTCATATCTTTTTCTAGCTTATACTTTGTGGGTGAGGTGCAGTGTTTTCCCAATATAATGGTTGATTTTATAGACTCACACAAAATATTTTGTAGGTTGAAATTTAAGACTTGAAAGTAATGATCTGAAGTACAAATGCTAGAAGAAAACAAAAACTCACACCATTTAGAAAGTAAATTGTAGTATGAAAAGTATGTGCTTAAAATCTATATAGCTTTATGCTTATAGTTGCAGAGCTACAAGTAACTAAATTGAGTAGCTAACTAAAACAATAGTCTCCTACTAGTCTGATGTTATGAATATTATTTCTTTCCGGCAGCTAAATCTACCATGTGAAACGTGCTACCCCTAGCATCTGTCGTGTCTCTGATGCAGTGATAGCCACACCTGTACCTTACAGAGAAGGTGCACGACCAATGCTCTGCCACTGTCATCTCTTCTGTGCCCTTAGCCCTCACCTCTGGTGTACCTAAAATTTAAAAATATTTTTCCCAGCACGCCATCATCTGCACCTTCATTTGCTATTGTTGTATTTAAAAGTGCACATTACTAATATGAGATACAAAAAGAAAATGTGCTAACACGATTGGCGGCATTTTCCACCTATCAAATATTATTTCATCATCGCTCTCCTTTGCTCGGGTTTCCATTAGCAGTTCCGGTCTGGCTCTAGGTTGGCACTATCGTGATACCAGGAACGTATGATTCTTAGGCTAACAGTGGCTTTTGAGAAACTTGTCCTAGGATATGATTACTTGTTAAAAGGTGTGCTTAGTTAAAGTAATCGGCTCAGTATATATTTTTTGAATTCATGTAGGAGTTGTCATGGTTCTCTATTAATCTTTAATCCTGGGCATCACAACTCCCAGCAACTCTATTCAACCAAAAATATTGGAGCACAATTCACGAAGAATAAAATAAGTAATTTTTTTGTCAAACGTAGTTTCTATCAAGTTCCTTGTCTGACTCAGTAACTGTCATCAACTAACACGATGTTTCTTATGCCCACTAATGAATGTCAGTAGAGCACAATATCAAGCATTTGTAGACATAGACACCGATGGAAAACATAAGATATTCCATCTATAAGTCATACATTGTGCTCCTAAACACTTGAGAACTTAGGTAGGCTTGACTAAAGTACAAGTAATAAACAAAAGCTTGAGTTTCCTCCATCCTCCTCTATCATGCTTTACATGATATTATCAAGGAAACAATCTAGACTGCACTCATACTGCTTTCCCAGCAGATTCCAGCACATTCTTAAGGCAAAACAAATTTCTGAAAAGCAACAATAATGAATACTCAGAGTCATTTGGGTCCAGCCTGAAGACCACAAGCAGCCACCCTGCACTTCTGTAATCTTGACTGGACACTGACAGGACAAAAGCACTAACTGGTGCACGGTGATGAACTTTAAAATTCTATATTCTGAAGGGGAAAACTGTCCTCCAACAGCAGTAATTTCAATTTGATAAAGTCTTAATTATTTTTCCTTCTTCTTATCTTAAAAGGCCTGGACTGGTGAAATATTTTCCCAAAAAACTTAAATAGGAATCAGCTCAGCCAGACTGACACCTAATGGAAACTTTTGTAAGAAAATAATTCTGTAAAGCAAAGAAAGCTGTAAGTATTTAAATCACTGGATTAAAACACAACAAAACAACAACAGCAACAAGCAAAAGCATGCACACACTAAATACTTTGTGTACCACGAGTGGAGGTTTCCTTTAGACTTTATGGCTCGCATTTGCAATTATTCCTTTCTAAAACATTATTTCTGAAGCAATTGCAATCATAAGCTAAAGTGCTAGAGTCAAATAGTTGGACGAAATAACTCATTTTGAAAAGTTCTTCCTCATTCCCACAGCAAAGGACAGAATATTACCTCCTCCATTCCTAACAAACCCTAACACGAGGCCCTCAGCTCCGTCTTTAAGCCATACGCACTTATTATGTAGCCAACCAGCATGCCACCAACTTTCCAGACACCGTCTAGGAACTCCGTTACGTCGCTTCGGTCTACTTTCCTAACTCCTCAGGGAGACAATGCCACCAGTGGGCATATACACCGCATATTGTTGAGCATAGAGCAAGCACAATATTGAAAACCCCTTGATCCCTAACTGGCGGATCCCTAGAGAAAGAGAGCCATTCATGAAACAAGGAAGGAAAGAACACTAGTGATGTATTTTCCTGTTCGTGAGGAAAAGACAAGCGCAGAGACACCACCTGTGTTTCCTGTTCTACCTCATTCCGTTTTCACAATGGAAATTGCCCGGGAGCATCTTAAAAGGAACCCATCCTTTCCCCTCCAGACCGAGTTGCCCAAGCCCAAGAGTTGTGAGTGCAGACGCCCTGAGAGTCACTGTGGGGTCAGACAGAGGGGTGGACACAGGGAGAGGAGGGGTACGAAGTACTCTCCACTAGGAGCTGTAAGTACTGGCAGGAGGGCGAGTAGCTGGACGCGCGAGCGTGAGCGCGGTGCGCCTGCCTCCTCCTCGGCACCGGAATCTCCGCCTCCCCAGCCTTCCGACAGCTCCGGTGGGCCAGGGCCCAGCGGGAAAGACGTAATTCGCGCGGGAAGAGGCACATCCACCCGAGCGGGGAGGTAACTGGGGTCAGCTCAGCTCAGAATGGGTCCCGGAGCTTCGCGAAGGAAAGCTTCCCATTCCATTTCTCCTGCGGCTGGGACTTCGAGACGCCGTCTTCCCAGCCCGTGGAGACCGAGGCCAGCAGGCGGGGAGGAAGCCGCTCTCGGTGCCCTGTCCCAGAGACTCCTCTGGCGCCGGGTAGCTTCTCCCCAAGTTCCTCCTCCCTCTGAAGGCCCCTGGAAGGGGCTGGCGTCCCGCCAGAGCCAGGGGCGCCGCGGAGCCGCCCTCCGCGCCCGCCGGAGCCGCAGCCTGGCCCGCGCCTGGGTCCCGTCGGGCCGCGTCCTGGGTGCGGCTCCGCCACCCCGCCGTCGAGCCCGGCTCCTCCGGGGCCGCCGGGGTGCGCGCTCCTCGCCCAGAAACACTGGACACCCGCGCATGGACACTGGCAGCCGAGGGAAGGGCTTGCTCGTCCCGCCGTCCGGCGCGGCAGACTCTCGGGGCGCGCCCGGGGGCGCAGCCCGGGCCTCCCCCGGCCCGGAGGCGGTAGGGGCCGTCCCGGGCTGGACTTCCGAGCGCCCGCAGGAGCTTCCAGTTCCGCTCCCCGGCGCGCGCTCCGCGTGCCAGCCCGCTCCTCCGCCCTTCGGGGGTGCAGGGAGGGCGCGTGCGGCCCGCGAGCTCGCGCGGACGCAGGCTGCCGGGAGCCGCCGCGGGTGGGCTGGCTGCGGCCCGATCTCAGGCGCTGCGCGGGGGCCTCGCCCGGACACGCCCTTCGCCGGCGCCCCGACGCCCGCGCCGGACCCGCCAACTTCCGAGCCTGGGGCGCGCTCTCCGCCCGGCAGCCGGCTGGAGAGAGGCCGCCGCGCCGCGGGACGCACAGCCCCCGCCCTGCCCCTCCCGCCCGCCGCCCTTCCTTCTCTTTCCTTCCTTCCCTCTACCCTTCCTTCCCTGCTTCCTTCCTTCTTCGCTTCCTTCCTTCTTCGCTTCCTTCCTTCCTTCCTTCTTTCCTTCCCTCCTTCCCTCCCTGTCTTCTCCTTCCTTCT